>PPLF02000018.1:0-169719 GCA_003706395.2 Danielozyma ontarioensis
AAAAACCCGTACATCCTCTCCCTGTGAAAAACCCGTACATCCTCTCCCTGTGAAAAACCCGTACATCCTCTCCCTGTGAAAAACCCGAATTGTATACTAGAGATTAGAAGCTCCCTTTTTATAAACGGTCTTTTCAATGAACAAGCCTGAAGTTTGATACACGGAACGCTTTCTATGAGGTCACTCACTCAAGCCATATAGCTGTGATTGATCCCAAGATCAAAGAATAAAAAAAAGGGAGAGGGGGCAAGCTGGGAATCGAACCCAGGACCGCCCGCATGTTAGAGTAAACCCTAAGCGAGAATCATACCACTAGACCACGTGCCCTCGCACCTTGCACAACACTGTCGCGAATTAGACCCAGAGGAATGGCAAGTATATTTTCTCATATATAGGACCACTATGGGATGGGCTTGAGTCGCATCAACTTCATCAGTATCTCTGGCATAAATTATAGGCTTAACTACTAAGTGACAAGCTTAAAGTCAATTCAGCTCAAATTCGGTCAATAGGTATAGAATGTACTACATGATTCTATTTCGACTAGAGTGACTCATATAAGAGGCAGAGTTGCCGCCAACTATGGTTACAAAAGGTGCATTGTCTAAATAGCTGTCTTCACTAAGGAAACACGAATCTCACCATCCAGATGGCGTTTTGATCGCAGAGGTGAGGTGAGCACAGCCTACAGCATCACAACCGGTATTTCCGACTTCAGTACCCCACCAAGAATAATTATCAGATCCTCCAGTATAAACAACACAGAAGTAAATCAAAATGGCCGCAATCGCAACACCACAGTCAATTGCCACCGCCATAACCAAGTTGTATTTCCTCCACCAAGCATGTTGTCTTCTGTGAATCCAAAAGTTCATGATAAAAGCAACCACAAACCAAGTGGAATAGTTGAATCCAGTAACGGTGGGAATAGTACCGGCACCTCCAAACAAAAGTGTAGGGTTGACCTTTTTAACAATTCCATTCGGCTTCCACCACTGAATAAAGCAAATGACCAAAGCAGTCACACCACCAACTAGAAAGAACCACAACACCCAATTATACCGTCCACCGTGGGCGAATAAGTGGGTGCCAAACAATCCCCAGACCAAGTGGGTATTATATTGGGTTTTTGCCTTTCTGCAGTACATGTGGTTTTTGGCGTGGGTGGTGCAAATATTATCAAAGTGCTCCAAAATGTAACCAGTAACAGCTGGGGAAACACAAGCGCCCCAGATGGAACCAAACAAGAGAAGTGTCATCACCGTCTTTGGCGGAACCTTCATGTAGTGACCCACCTTGGCTCCCATGGAAGCGTGCATGGCATGTTGCATCGTACCAAAACCCATGGTGTAGAAGTACATCAACGTAATTGGTTCTCCCTTGTACCAGAATGACGACACAATCTCAAAAAATGAAGCAAGACTAACCTCAAAATTAGACTTACTTTCAATCAAAGACAAAGGAAGATACAAGAAGGCACCAATAATCACTGACACGATGTATCCAGCAGCATCAATCTGGGTATCATGATGGAAACCTTCACAGAAGGAAAATCCAAGCGCCAATCCAATCACTCCAACGGCAATATATACACTCCAATGGAAACCCTTATATTTATCCATAGCCTCGTTATGGACATCTTTGCGAGGGTTTCTAATGGGGTCAAGCACGTCGGGCTTGAATCTGAAGAAGAAAGTGACAGCCATGGCTGCAAATGCCGCCAATCCCAACGCGAGGTTCATGAGGAAAGCAATGGGTAACATAACCGGTGAGTATTTTTCGAACTTGTCATAGTCAAGCTTCCAAGCGGAGTCAATCACCTTACTGGCATTGTAGGAAACACCGTCGACATCATAAACTGAAGCAGTCATGATGGGGAAGTGAGCCGTCTGCCACATATTCTGGTAATAAAGAGCGGGCATGATGATCCAGATCCAAAACACAAACGATACAAAAACACAGCACACCGACCAGAACGGAGTGGTGAGTGGGTTGTTGAGTGAAGTTATCTGTGTCCAGTCAAATGTCAAGGGGAAAAGCCCCAAACCAGTGGAGACCCCAAACACCTGAGACAATGTAGCGCTGGATGGTTTACACCAAGCTATCCATGCCCCAATGGTAGAAGTGAAAGGTAAGATAAGATCGGGAAACCAGTACCACACAAACGAGATTGCAAATGCAATGGAGAAGAATTTGAAACGAGAAATGGTCCAGTTACCTGCGGGTTCGTTCTCGTTAGAGTGGAAGGCTTTGAACAAAGCACATGTGGACAACACTCCGGGCCAAGTGCTATCAGAGTTGTGGACAAGAATATCTCTTGTCAAGCCACAAAGACAGAAGGCCACAAGATAACTGGAGAGTTGGAAGAGAATCATTCGATTGATTCCAACATCTCTCTTGAAAAATTTAAATTGTTCGGTAACATTATTGTTCACCAAACCACTAGTGGTGACATAATTGGAAAACAAATATATACATGCGTGCTCTTTTGGATTAAAGGGCCCCGGGTTTAAACTGAAGCTGAGTCCACGGGGTAATGGAACCGTCCACGAGGGTACAATCTTATACCAGAGTTCTCCAAGAGGATAAGCCACCACTTGGGCCACAATCGGGCCAATGTGGATAGTTGGGAATCTCAACTGGAAGAAAGCATCCACTCCCGCAATAACGGTTCCCAAAACCACCGATAAAACCCACATTCTAAGCGTGAAGGAGGGTGCATCGTAATCCTCAGTGGGGACCACGGCATTCACATCTGCAGAGGTGATATCTATCGCCTCTGAAAGGGCATGGCTGTGGGGAGACTCAGAGGGATAAATGTCATCTTTGTAATAGTCGATATGCGAAGAGGACTCATCCTTGTGAGGGAGAGGCTGCTTCTCGCTAATAATTTCCTCCGAAGCCATGGACAACAGATAAGGAGGGGGGGAGAATAGATGGTGAAAATTGTCAGGCTATATACTGATTTTTCTGATATGCGATGCATGGAGATTGTAAAACAGAGTTTCAGTGAGGTGAACGATCAGATTGGCCAGAAGCTAAGAACAGCTAGTCTAACAGGCATGGTTGCAGCATGTGGCGCTGTGACACATGCAGGGCGTACACGATGCATATGTCAATATGCCGGAAAAGGCATCCGGAAGCCGAAGTAGCTGGAGTGAACATTATGGAAATGCAAAAAAATTCAGCGATAGACGGACTACAGGGAAGTTCACAGTTTTAAAAAGGTTAGGATAGTCAGTATAGACTCCGATTAACCAGGCTGATGACAGCTACACCGTTAGCTGGCTGGATAGTCGGGTCGTTTGCCCGGTATTGAACACCTCATGCTTGCACGGGACCGAGCCGATCGGTTATGGGGAAATAGGCCTAGTCACATATTGAGAGAAAGTCGGATAATAAAAGCTTAACGGCCAAAGAGAGTTTCACTAACAAAATTTTTGTCAAGGACGGGCAACTCAGTTATCTGATTATCGCTGCTAGCGACCACATACATATGACAAACGGAAGGTTATGGGCGTCAGTACGCACGTCCTCTCCATGCCCAGAGAATGCCGACGTGGGATAATCATTCATAGGGGTCAAATATCACTATGGGTGTTCTGTATTGGCCATCCCTGGCATACGTCAGCTATTTCACAAGACGCAGGTCTGTCAAAGAAAAGCAGGGATGCTGCACCAATGAGGTGTTTTGGACAATATTTTCTTGCGGCAACGTTTTGAGGCAAGGGTACATAACATAGTGAATCCCAGCATACTTCCGTTTTAACCGTAGCCACTCGTGAAATGGGGAAATGTGATGAAATTAGACAGGGCTGCGAGCAGGGGCAAAGCATGGGGGATTGCCGGGGGGTTGCTGAGAATGTTTTTCCCGAAACCATATAATAACCAGGCTAACGTTTTAACAATACCGTGCGCTCAATATGTCAAATTGGTCTAGTATTCTGGCAGTGGCCGATGAGCTTGGTGTTACTACACTTTTGGCCAGCTCCAAAGACGTATGGTTGGTTATCATTCTTCGCATGGTCCGGTTGCTTGGATTTGGGGCCACCTCGTTGATTCTTGTGTTCTTTCTAAAAGAATTAGGCGTTGATGATCAAATGGTGGGGCTTTTCATGACTCTTACGTTCGTGGGAGATTTGATTACCAGTTTCTTGTTATCGTTGGCTGCCGATGGGATCGGACGGCGGTTTACTTTGATTATCAGTAGCGTTGCCATGATGGCAACTGCAGTGGCGTTCGTGTTCATTGACAACTACTACCTCCTTTCGGGTATTGCCATTGTGGGGGTAATGACCCCAGGGGGAGGTGAAGTCGGGCCGTTCAGGTCCATTGAACAAAGTTCCATTGCTTCCTTGGTCTCCCACCACCAGCGCTCCGACATTTACGCCTGGTATACGTTTCTCGGGACGTTTTGCGCTGCATTTGGGTCTGTGGTCTGTGGGTGGCTTGTGGACTTTACTCGCACCAAGCTCGGTTACTCTGTGTTGCAGTCGTATAAGGCGGCCTTTGGGTTTTACGCCGTGTTGTCGTTCATCAGTCTTCTTCTCTCGTTGTCCATTTCGTCCAACATTGAATGGAAAAAGGAAGTACCAACCAGCGAGCCTGCCGATGGGTCTCCTCTCGAGCCCACTGCAACCGAAGCATCGCAGCTTCTCGCGGCGCCCAAGCCAAAGTCCAAGTCCAAGTTTATTCCTGACCTTCACTCGTCCATTCTTTCCATTGTGGTGAAGCTTTCCATCCTTTTCGCCATCGACTCGTTTGCGTCGTCATTAGTTTCCAACTCGTGGCAGACGTACTATATCAAGCAGAAGTTCAACATCAGCCCGTCGTTCCTTGGCTCTGTGTTCTTCACCACTGGAATCGTCAGTGGAATTATGTCTCTCTTTGGTACATCCCTTACCAAGCGAGTGGGACCAGTAGTGACTATGGTTGCCACCCATCTTCCTGCTTCAATTCTCTTGGCGTTAGTTCCGTTACCATCTTCGTTGGCGATCACTCTCGCCATCTTAGTGGTGCGGGCCAGCACGCAAACCATGGATGTTGCTCCTAAGCACGTGTTCTTAGCCACGCTAGTCCCTGATAAAGACCGCACAGCAGTATTTGGCTGGGTGAACGTGGTTAAGACTCTAGCACAGGTGATTGGGCCCTCCATAGTGGGAGCTCTTACTGACAGAAACCTCCAATGGGTGACATTCGTCGTGGCAGGTTCATTAAAGGCGTTGTATGACGTGGGGATCTTGGCAACCTTCCTCACATATAATAGACACAATCAACACTAATACATACAAGCAAATATACAGCCATCTCCAGACTCGCCGTTGTACTCTCTTAGCTGCAAACGGATCCCAATAGGGAAAGGCGCGGGCACGTGACGCGCCCTGCTATACCCCACACTCCACTTTTCGGGTGGCCCAACATCACCAACTACATGGCCCGTGGTAAATACTCATCTCCTTGTGACTATTGTGCCAGCAGAAAGGTCAGGTGTGATCGGACAGAAAAGGACATCATGTCCCACCAGGCCGCCGTTCGATGCTCTCGGTGTGTGGCCAACGGGTTGGAGTGCACCAACAGTCGAAGAAAGAAAAAGTGTGGACCTAAGCCCAAGAAACAAGAGGTCAACCCTGAAAGTCTCATGATCCTGTTGGAAAAGCTTCTTCCTTATCTTCAAGTCTTCCAGACCTGGTACTATAGCGTTTGGCCGGTTGTGTCCACTGCTCACCTTGTTGCTGACTTATCTACCAAGGGAACACAAGAACTCAATGGAGATACCGTCAGCTCCTACTCTCTATGTTGTGCTATATGCGCCGCCATATCAAAGCACATCACATTTCTAAGTCCGGGCGCCGAGATTGTCAACATTCGGACGGGCTTTGATCCCTGCCAATATGCTAAGGAATGTATCCGAGCACGCCAGAAGTACGAGTATAGACTCAACCCCACCATCGAGTCGCTTCTCACGTCTTTTTTTCTCTACGTGTACTACGTGAACGTCCTGGGTGGCACGGCAGTATCATTAATTTACCTTCGGGAAGCCATCTCTATGGCACAGATCTTGAAGCTTCATGAGAAATCTACATACTTGTCCAAGTCATCCGCTGAGGTCCATCGGTTGAAGAAGATTTACTATCTACTACTAATTACTGAACGGTACTCGTGTATTGAGCAGGGCATGCCGGTTATTCTTGACGCCACCATACCTCAGATAACCTTAGAGGACGAAGAGTACCCGGGGCTTTTGATTGGCTTCTCGGATCTCGTCAAGGTGTTCGCCATTCCTGACCGCAACTTCTTCGATAATGTTTCGAATCTATCTGCCGATGAGCAATCGGGCGTGGATCTCCTTAAGAGCTTCTTGGGCGGAAATCTCTCTCAGTCCCCTGCTACCTTCAAATGGGTGGTGCTGGTTCAAAAACAGTTGGAAACCATCGAACCCCGACACAACACCTCCGATATTCAGAGGGCCAACGTCCTCTTGTCCAAAAATTGGATGCGGTCTCTAGCATGGCAAATTGCTTTCCAGACCGGATGCATTGGAGGAGACGACGAGTGTCTCAGCCTCAAGTATCCGGTGGTGATTGCCCACGAGTTTCTTGGTAGCACCAGCAGTATTCCCAGCTACGCATTTGAGTCTAACGGCCCGGGTGTTTGTTTCAAGCTCCTAGAGATTGCCAACGGAATTGCCGATCTGTTGATGTTGAATCTCAATTATGAGGCACTAGATGCTCTTGGTTCTGTGTTTCTGCTTGTCAGGAAGTTCCAAACCGAAGTAGATCTCCCCCCGAAACTATATCGAAAGATCGAAACCATTGTGAGTTCTCAGCTGGTTCCTCGTTCCTTCACACCCAGGGGCTATCTTGAAGATGTCAAGCTGGAAGAGGAGGGAGATGCAATCACAAGTCCATTTTCTGAGATGGTAAAAACATACTTGGTTGAACAGGAAACTCCTCGTGGGGAGATGTTCCTTGAAGCACTCGATGCTGCATTCTACGACTCACCCAAAGGTAACTATACGAAGCCAATTAATCACTAATGCAAGCCCTACATAGCAGGAGAATCTACCGCTGCAGCAAGTTACTGGACACAATGGATACGAATGAATACGACTCTATGATTTACTGTAGCCCAACAATAAGTGGAACTGCAAAAACAACTTCGAGGTGACTGGAAAATCACTGACGAAAAAAAATAAAAAAAGAAAGCCCGATGCGGGGCTCGAACCCGCAACCTTTTGATGACTACTCACGTAAGAGTCAAATGCTCTACCGATTGAGCTAACCAGGCTTGTTATGAAAGAAACGTCTACCGACGAATATACATTTGGCCAAGTATAAGACACCTTCAAACGTTGCACAATCTGATTTGCCAGTCGTCTTGCCTCATGCGTGGCCCGCCATAATCGCTTGCGCATATTGCCACGCCCGCCCGTCCAAATATTTTCGACCAACGGCAAGGAAAGTTTCCGCATCCCACCCCAGTATTTCCCGATTTGGCTTGAATGTCAACACAACTTCAAGCCCATCTACAAGTCGTTTCAGACGAACGAATAGGAGCGGCATGCGGACCCAACCGTACAGTCCCTGGAGATGCGGTATTCTTGTGCGATAGTAGACACTTTAGGAAATCCATTGGATTTGAAATTATCAACATCGATTTCTTCTCAACTTCTGGTTGTTTTCTGACCATCATCATCTTGTCCCTCCTTCATTATACGTCCTTCCTCCTTAGTTGTACATCCATCGCTACATTGTACATTCACTCCTATCGCTGAGCATTATAATGTCCCAAAAATCCCATTTGTACGACTCTCTTGAGGTCATAGGGAAGGGATCGTTTGGTACCGTTCGTAAGGTTCGAAGAAAGTCGGACGGCGAAATCTTTGTCCGGAAGGAAATCGAATACACTTCTATGAATAGTCATGAGAGAAACCAGCTAGTCACCGAACTCCGAATCCTCAAAGAACTCAACCATCCCAATATTGTCAAGTATTACGCCCATGACCATATTCAGGACTATAAATCCATTCACATTTATATGGAATACTGTACAGGAGGTGATCTTGGTCAGAGTATCTCCAGTTTCAAAAGGGACAAAGTCCAGGTGCCGGAGGACTTGATTTGGCAAGTCATGTATCATATGCTCTCCGCTCTCCATAGGTGCCATTATGGACTCGATGTGAAGAGTGTTAATCTCACAAGTATCAATACCGAAGAGCCGCCTATTAATCCCGAAACCGTCATTATTCACAGAGATATCAAGCCTGATAACATCTTCATCATCAACAACGGAAATGAGACGGTATTCAAATTAGGAGATTTTGGACTAGCCAAGATGTTGAAAAACCAGAATGACTTTGCCAAAACGTACGTCGGCACTCCATACTACATGTCCCCTGAAGTTCTCATGGACAATCCGTATTCTCCGGTGTGTGATATATGGTCTCTCGGGTGTGTCTTATTTGAGTTGTGCACTCACGAACCTCCCTTCCAGGCTAAAACCCACCTTCAGCTTCAGGCCAAAATCAAGCGAGGAGTGATTCCTGAAATCCCTGACACCTACACCTCGCAGCTCCGAAACATCATTACCTCGTGTATAACCGTGGACCCGAACGAAAGACCGTCGTGCTTTGACCTTTTGGAGAACATCTCCGTCCGTCTCTACCGTAAGGAAATGGAGCTTCATGAGTTGAATCATAACCTTAAGGAATTCCAAAAGCAGCTCATGAACAAGAACGAAGATCTCAAAAAGAAAGAGCATGCCATGGACCGCGTGCTTCTGCAGCGTAAAGAAGAGTTGGAAAATGAGTACCACAACAAACAGAAATCATGCAGTGCCCAAACTAAAAGTCTTGAAGATGAGCTCATGTCTCAGTATGAGAGTGCTTTGAATGCCATGGAAATGAGTAAAGTGGACTGGAAAAATAAGTTTATGGCCGATTGGAAAGAACGTGCTGAACAATGGGTGGAACAAGAGGTGCAGCAGCGCGTTCGTCTGGTTCTTTCCAAGCAAGGTAGTGATACCATGAGAAAGATGAGTGATCCTTCGTCTCGAACCACCCCATCTTCGCAACCTCGTCAGGCATACCCCAATCTTGAAACAAGCCCCACGAAACCACGAGGTCCCCGGGACTTGGATGAAGCTGCCAGTCCACAAATAAGAGTCCCGCTTAAGGCACGCAATGGAGAACCGGAATACGATCCCTACTTTGCTCATCATAAGTCTCCGTTGATGGGAAATAGACCACTCGTCAATAATGGGGCGGCATATAGAAAACGACTTACAGACGAACTTGAACGGATCAACAATGAAAAACGCATAACCCCCGAATTCGAAGAACGTTTTGTTCGGAGAAACTATCGTCATTGAGTTTGTCTTTAGCATCTACATAACCTTGCATTTAACGAAGCATCCATACGAATATATGTTTACTGGAATTATGTCAATTTTGCAATAATGCGACCGTTTTGTGAAAATTGCAAAAATCCACTCTGAGGCTATTTCTGTAAATACCTCTCATATTTTGTGTTGTTGGGCCAATGTAGAGACTGGTTTGTCGTAGATGGCTTCATTGACATCTTCATAGATTATTTCATGGGGGCTCCAGAGATGGCATCATAGATTAGTTTCCTATGAGAGCTTCACGGAATCGGACAATGCCTTAGTGGAATCAAAAATCTGACCAGCTACCCAACACTCCAATAAGGTTTCACATAGATGTGGACTCATTTACAGCTCAAAGGTCGATCTACGGAACAGCCACCGTGTTGTTCGACACAAACAAATAGTATACGTTACTTCAGTTCATTTCAATCTATTGAGGGTCTCAAATCTATTCGGTCCATTTGGTACCGGTCAAACTTTCGAAAGCTTCGATGTACTTCTCCTTAGACTTGATGATGACATCTTCACTCATGGCCACCCCGTCCTTTCCTGCAATGCCATTGGAGGTTAGCCAGTCTCTCAAGAATTGCTTATCGTAAGAATCTTGCGAAGCACCAAGCTTGTAGTTGGCAGCAGACCAGAATCTAGACGAATCGGGAGTAAGAACCTCATCCACCAACACAAGCTCATCGTTCTCGTCAAGACCAAATTCAAATTTGGTATCAGCGATGATGATGCCCCTGGTCTTAGCGTATTCTTTGGCCTTGGAGTACAAGTCAATGGCCTTGGCTGCCAACTTATCACAAAGCTCCTCACCAACAATCTCCGCCGCCTTTTCAGGAGAGATGTTTTCGTCGTGCTCTCCTTGCTCAGCCTTGGTAGAAGGTGTGAAAATTGGTTGAGAAAACTCTTGGGACTCTTGTAGCTCTTCAGAAATTGCTAGTCCATGCACAGTTTTGGTCTTTTTGTATTCCTTCCAGGCGGAGCCGGTGATGTAGCCTCTGACAATAACCTCCAAGGGGATCAACTTCAACTTTCTCACGAGCAATGATCTTCCTGACAATTGTTGCTTGTACTTAGGTTCAGACAACTTGGCGGGTAATTTGGCAAACAAATGTTCGTCGTCACTCTGCTTCAACACCAAGTGATTGGGAACACTGTCAGCCAAGAAGTCAAACCAAAACTCCGACAACTTGGTCAAGATTTTTCCTTTGGAGGAGATTCCATTCGTCATGATCACATCGTAAGCAGAAATACGGTCGGTTGCAACAAACAAAAGGGTGTTCTCGTCAACTTGATAAATATCTCTGACTTTGCCTCTGGCAACGAGAGGAAGCACTCCATCAAGTTCAGTGGTGTGTAAAGACATGGTGAAAAATTGTAGAATGAGGATGTAGATGGAAGATGAATTGAACCAGAGTAGATAGTGATGGGCCCTATTACTTGACTCTGGAAATTGGTAAGGGGCACACAGATGAGCTCGTGAGCCCGACGGTACCATGGTGGACCGATGCTCGGCCCACTGGACCCATGTGTGGCACGAGCTTCTGCACGCCGGCCCAATTTCTCTCAAATCACGTGGATCTCAACCCCAAGGGCGTATTTTGGTCTAAATCATACGCGTCGCGTTTAGTTAGCTCTTCCTACTCCTCATGTCCAGTTCAAGACCAGATTTAAAGTTTTCCGACAACGTGGACGAAAGGCTGTACTACCGTCGGTATGCCGGCTTACCCGCCAAAGATGCAAACACCATCCGGGTGATTGACCACAACAACAAGGACTACTTCACAGTCTTAGACGGGGACGCTGATTTGATTGCTGACAACATCTACAAGACGCAGTCGGTTATCAAATACAACTCTTCCCAAAAAACCAAATATGTCACCATTTCTCCTCAGGTCTTTCTCAACAACGTGTTGAAGTTCTGTCTCATCGATAAGAACTATAAGGTAGAAATCTACAACAACAAGTCTTTTCAGTTGATCACGGTAGCCACTCCTGGTAACCTTGAAGGCTTATCGAATGAATATGGCGTCAGTTTGGACAACATGTTCAAGGACGGTTCGTCGCCGGTCATTGCCAGTGTCAAATTCATTGCGCAAGCCCAGGCCAAGAAGATTGGTGTGTGTGTGGTGGACTTACTGAACCAAACCATTCAAATCAGCGAATTTGACGACAACGACTTATTCTCCAATTTCGAAAGTTTGTGTTTGCAGCTTGGCGTCAAGGAGGTTATTCTCCCCTCTTCTTATGACCCTGAAGACGAATCGAATGGGGATGTCATCAAGCTTTACCAGGTGATCAACAAGATCGGCAACATCGTGGTTGGAACCGTGAAGTCGAGCTTATACACCAGCAAGGACATTGAACAAGACTTGTCCAAGATTGTGGTCGACGACGACAAGGATCTCAATAACATCTCTCTCATCCTTGCTTCCAAGGGTATCAGCACCACCGACCAAGCATTGTCGTTGTCTTGTTGTGCTGCCTTAATTGAGTACTTGGATATTCTTGGCGGGTCTACTTCTTCGTCCTTTTCAATCAACAAGTACAACCTTTCTGCCTACATGAAGTTGGATTCCTCCACAATGAAGGCACTCAACATATTTCCTGAGTCCTCGGGACCTCTTGGACCCATGGCCAAGCAATCATCGGTCACCTCAATTTATGAGCTTCTCAACAAATGTAAGACAGCCACGGGATCCCGTCTTTTATCGCAATGGTTGAAGCAACCTTTGACCAACTTAAGTCACATCGAAGAAAGACACCAGTTGGTGGGTCACTTGATCGATGACACCAACTTACGCGTATATGTGGCTCAAGATTGTTTAGGGCAGGTCCCTGATATCAAAAGGCTCCTCAAGAAAATTGGTTCAGGGATCAAGCGGGTTTCGGGTAACGAGAACAAGAAGCTAGAGGATGTCGTGAGATTGTATCAGATGGTGTTGGTACTTCCCGAGCTTGTGAATATGCTCAACATGGCCATCGAAGACCTTAAGGAGGCCGACAAACAGAGCATTGTGGATTTGATTGAGAAGTACTGGCTCAACCCCGTCAACAAAACTTACGAGTCGTTGGTGAAGTACCAGGAGCTAGTGGAGACCACCATTGATCTTTCTCCATTGGAGTCGTCCTCTGCCCATGACTTGTTAAATGCTGACTTCAACATCAAACCAGAATTCGACGAGTCTTTAATAACTATCAATGATAAGTTGCAGTCTACCATCGAGGAGATCAAGGAGACCCATTCGACGGTGGGAGAAGATCTAGGTATGGACACCGAGAAAAAGCTCAAGTTGGAAAAGCACGTACAGCACGGATGGTGCTTCCGGGTGACACGTAACGACTCCTCTGTGTTGCGTAACACCGGCAACAAGTATATTGAGTTGCAAACCGTCAAGGCCGGGGTGTTTTTCACCACTAAGGAACTAAGATCCTTATCCACATCTTACAACGAGTTATCAAGTGAGTACAATGGCAAACAGAAGGATTTAATTAAAGAAATTCTTTCCATTACCTTGACCTACCTGCTGGTGTTCACCAAGCTATCGTTAACATTGGCACATCTTGATGTTCTCACCAGCTTCGCCAACGTGGCCATTTTTGCTCCTGTTCCGTTTGTAAAGCCAGCACTTCATCCATTGTGTGAGAAGGAGGACAAGGCATTCCAGCAAAGAAGAATCAAGCTAGAAGCCGCCAGACATCCCGTGTTGGAAGTTCAAGACGATATCAACTTCATTGCCAATGATGTACGTCTCGCCAATAGTAAGGATGAGGAAGGAAAACCATTTGTCATCATCACAGGCCCTAACATGGGAGGAAAGTCCACCTACATTCGTCAAACCGGTACCATTGCTCTTATGAATCAGGTGGGTTCTTACATCCCGGCTGAGCCAGAAGCGGAGATGCCTATTTTTGATGCCATTCTCTCACGAGTGGGTGCTGGTGACTCTCAGCTCAAGGGATTATCAACATTTATGATTGAAATGCTCGAGACCTCTTCCATCTTGGCCACTGCCACCCACAACTCATTGATTATCATTGACGAACTTGGACGTGGTACCAGCACTTACGACGGATTTGGGCTTGCATGGGCCATTTCCGAACATTTGATCTCTGAAAAGAATTGCTTCATTTTATTTGCAACCCACTTCCACGAATTGACGCAATTGGCTGACAAATACGAGGGCTGTGTGGAGAACTTGCACGTAGTTGCCCATATCGACAAGAATGAGGAGGTTGAACAAGATGACATTACCCTTATGTACAAGGTGGAACCGGGCATTTCTGATAAGTCATTTGGTATCCACGTCGCTGAATTGGTGAAGTTCCCCCAGAAGATTGTCAACATGGCCAAGAGAAAGGCCTCGGAGCTACAGAGCACCGACGATGACCCTTATGTCAAGGCTAAGAAGACCAAATGCTCGGAACAAGAAGTCACTCAAGGAACGTTGGCCATCAAGGATATTCTTCACAAGTGGAAATCGCTTTGCTACGATCCTTCAACAAACACATGTAAGGTGAAGGCCAACGAAGCTGTGCAGACTCTCAAGGAGCTTGTTGAAAACGATTACCAGGGAGCTATCGAAAAGGATAAATTTGTACAGGAAGTTCTTACGATGTTATAAGCGGTTGGTATATACACTCTTCTTGACTATAATTCATTCGTAACGATGCACAAGCCACACGTGATGAGATGTAGCGTCCAGCTCTTTCACACTTGTAGTTTTCTGCGGTTGTGAACACTGGTAAGCAAGCTGTGGGGGTTCAGTTATTCTTCTTTTCTTGGGCAATCAGATACTTAAGTTTCTCCGCGTCTCTATGGCGGGTCAACCCTGGACCATCCACCAAATAGACCACAGGTAAGCCATACACCCAATGGAACTCATAAAAGCCTGCGGTACCGGTGGTGAAGCACCTCAAATACTCGATGTAAACCAAGTAAAAGTACACCCCCGTTCCGGTGAAGATATGCCACCAGCCGTGACCCTCTAACACAAAGCCATATGGCATTCCCCACAGTCTTCTGATGGATCTGAAGTGCGTGCAAAGGTGGATGTCTAGGTTCCAGAGAAAGTAGCCAAGGAGGAAGATAAGAAGTCCAAAAGTCATGGTTCTACGAAGTTGCTTCTTGGCCTGAACGTCCTTCACCAAATCATTCGTTATAAGGACCGACTTTAAGATGATCGATGCATTCAAGAGTCCGTATGCTGCCTGATGAATTGTAGGGTCCTTGATGTGGAGATAAATAGCAGTGAGAAGATTGGCAGCCATGAAAATGCCAATGGCCACTGTTGTTGAGCCCTTGGTATCTTTGAACTCACTAAAGATGGACCAGAATGGGATGCAGGTGGCATAGATCATGGGCAATTCATCAAGCAACTGGAATTGGTACTTTAACGTCATGTGGAACAACCACGAACCAACCCCCACCAACAAGAAGCCGGCGGCTGAAAAGATAAACCGTGGTTCAAGACGATTGTGAAACGCATTGTAGATGGCAAACATTGCCAACACAATAAAGAAGGAGTTTGTGACTGTGTTTAGCGCCTCTGCAATGTAGGTGGAGACCACATAGTTCTCCTCACACCAGTCAATGGTGGAAGTAGGCGGCCCCCAGAAACCATCGGTTTGTTCGGGAGGATAAGGAATTGCAAATGGAAGCATATTAGCACTTACTTTGAAGAATACAACAGTTAATGACTTAAATAGAAAGAAGGAGATATCTCAACAACGTGACGCAATGTACGGCAAGCCAGGAACGGGGATTACATCTGCGTGCAACATCGGCCCCATCGGACCTGCACGTGACAGCTGCGATTGCAATGATGTAAATATAGCCTACACAATCAAGAGGACAGATGAATGAGGTCTCTCCAATTGAATAATACTCGCTAAGATACCAGACTACCAGTGAGAACGAAAATGATTGGGTTCTATCTATCAGAGTGAGATATACTGTAAATAGAGAAACCCAGATGAATGGATTTCTCTGCTAGATTGATACTCGCCGAGATATTAAACCATAACTGCAAGAAGAAGTAAATGAAGTACTCTACTGTGTCACTCGCTGGGTACCACAATATGAATATAGGAACAAATGAACGGATCAATCTATTAACCCTCGATGAGACACCAGAGTATAAATATAAGAACAGATGAATGGGGTCCATCCATCAATGATTCTCGCTGGGATACCAGAATATAGATATAAGAGCAGATGAATGAACGACTCTATCAGAGTGACACTCGCTGCGATACCGGAGTATAAATATAAGAGCAGACGGATGGGTTCCATCCATCAATGACTCTCGGTGTTGGGATACCACTCTAACCAACACTCGTCGTTAAAAGGACGAGTGGTGTAGGTATCCACCATGGTCATTTTTTCCACGTCAGTCTCGTTGTCTCCAACACTTTCCTTGCCCAATTTAATGGGTTGAAGCAGCTTGGTTACACAGCACCAATCGGCGTTGATTTTTGACGTATAGCGCCAGTAAAGATTGGCGATGGCAAGTTTCATCTCGATATACGCCACGTTCATACCAAGACACATTCTGACTCCCTTCCCGAACGGCATCATGTATTTTTGCATCTTGGTCATACGGGCGACGTAGTCAAGTTTGGACTCGCCGTCAAGTGGCAACCAGCGCTCTGGCAAAAAGCGGTCTGGTTCCGGGAAAACTGACTCCACTCTGTGCATAGCATAAGGGAGGCACGAGATGATGGTTCCGGTAGGAATAGATATCTGTTTGCCGTCTCTCATGGTCACTGGGTAATCGCAGTTGGTTACACGTGGTTCGGCTCCAGGAATGGATGCGTGGACACGAAGATTCTCCTGAAAGAGTGCTTCCAAGAATGGGAGTCTGTCCACAACTTCAAGGTTGTCGATGATTTGGTGTTGGTCCTGGGGATATCCAAAATTGGCATAGAGCTCGTTCTGCAACTGGGTCATGTACTTCTGGTGACCAATCCGGGAAAGCTCGTAGGTGAGGTATGTCAAAGAGATGGCTGTGGTTTCATGCCCGGCAAAAATGTTGTCGGACAAGAAGGAGTAGGCAGCATCGCCCTGGAAACCAGCCTTTTTGAACGTCTCGAGGGTGGTGAGATTCTGGCCCTCCTTCACCATGGGAACATTTTCCTCTGCTTTGTTGTAGATGCCATACTGCCACTTCTCAACGAGCCCCGAAGCCTGTATGACTTTGGTAGACGCCGCCCAGTTCCAGAAACGTGGTAAAAGCGTGGTGTAGAATCCCATACCAGCGACGAGCCGGTGACTGATGATGATATGGCGTTTTTCAGGATGAGAGAGCAAGTCGGTTCCGTTCTCGTATCCCAACTCGAAGCTGGATACTACATCCATGGCAAGCGATGCAAATAGCGAGTACACGTCGATGGCGAGGTTGTGGGTTTTACCTTGACGGTTGAACCAGCCGTCGCCGATGGTGTGCCCTTTTCCGTGTTCGTTGTATTCAGATATTGCGTTGATGAAGTCAGGCTCGCTGGCAATCACAGAGCTCTTGTGCACCTGGTCCACCAACTGTCCAACTTTTTCCACAATCACCTTGCGGGTAGGGTTGTTGTTGGAGTACACCGACGACTTGCTGTACAACGACTGCACAATCTTTTTGTACTTGATGTGACGGTCATTCTCAAGCGATGCAAAAATGTTATCCTTGTTGCCGTGGTTACGGAAGTTCTCGTAGAAAGTGGACTTGGGGAAGTTCTTGACGTAAATGTCGTTGACAAACTTAGAGTCTCCACTGACACTGACTTCGTAAGGACTCAAAATCACCACGTTCCCGTACTTCTTGTGAAGCTGATAGACAGTTGAAATCCACTTCTCGGATCGTTGTAACCAAAGGGCTCTGAGGTTGGTGACCCGATGGATATAGGGTCCCGGCACTTTTCTTAATGGCGAAAGAACAAACGGATAGATAACGAGGTAGTATGCAAGCAATAGCACCACCACGCCACAAAACACATTTCGTTTGTTGTTTTCCACTAGGTCATACACCTGGATAGCGATTTCGAGTAACATTGCTGAAACAGCTCAAGGAACTTAGGTGCCTTTTGTATTGCATACCTATCTCTACCGATAGGCAGGGACTAATTGCGCGCGACCGAATCAGGTAGGCAATTCCACTGCCCCATATTCCATTCCGCGCTCCGAGATCACCATCACAAAAACCATGTCCCCCAGTTCCGTATGGGACTTGCGACCACCGCTAGTCAATTCCAGTCACACAGATTGTCACACAGAGAGTCATTGCTGAGTCGCATGTTACCACAACACCTCCAAAACACTCGAGCTACATTGCCATCTTAGCATATCTATGATCATTAACAGGTATGAAGAACTAAAAAAGTTGCAATGTCACATATCTGGAGGCTCTAATGCCGTTATACGGCTGCCTTTTCCTTTTGCTCCTTCAAAAATTGGGCAAACTTACTGGTTTCGTGGATACCGCATTCAGTCTTAGCCTTGCCCTTCCATCTTCCGCTTCTCTCGTCTTCTCCTTCTGCAACCGGAACTGTGGAATGCCAATCACCCACCGACTTATAGCCGAGATCCAAGAGTTCGTTATAGGGAACCTTGTTCTCGTCAATGTATTGCTTCACTTGCTTGAAGTCCCAGTTGCACAATGGGTTGATTTTAATAGTGCCACTGGTTTCCTCAATCTCAATCACCGGTAATGAGCCACGAGCTCCTCCTTGGGACTTTCTTCTTCCGGTAAGAACAGCAGCAACCCCAAGCTCCTTGTAAGCTCTTTGAGAGGGCTCCACCTTTACCAAAAAGTCATAGAAGGCGTCGTTGGTTTCCCAAAGTTCATTCCCGTACTTGTCGGCAAATTCCCCTTCTGATTCCGAGTCAAGTGGCTTGTAAATGTGAATCTTACACTGGTACTTCTCCTGAACGCGTTTAACGAGGTCGTACGTTTGAGGAAAGTGATGCAAAGTGTCAATAAATATAAGATCAATAGGATGTTGCTGTTCAAGGTGAAGCTTAGAAATCATATCAACCGTGACCAAGCCAGTTAGTCCGAATGCTGTGGTTTGATAGAGCGATGGGAACGTTAAGTATGCCCACTGCAAAATTTCCTGGGGACTCAAGTACTGTAACTTGCCATTGAGATGGGCCAACTGCGCTTGCAGCAATTCAATCTTTTGCACAGTCATGGTGGGTAAGATGAAGAAGTAGAGGTGATGAGTTTATACTAAAGTTGCAACATCACGTGTCATGGCGTGCAACCACAGTTGCTTACAAAAAAATTTTTATCCGCTGAGTAATGCGTTATGTAAGCAGGTGGAACACATTCGGTGCGGAATTGAAGGCCGTGAGCTGAGTATTACATAAGCAGACGTAGCGCAACCTAGAGCGGAATCGAAGAGGAGCGGCTTCGTGCCAAATTCCGTGGCAACGGAATCGGTGCCGTCTCCGTGGCTTGGTTTCGGTTGCAATTTTCTGAAATGTAGATTAAAAAATAATTACTGGGAGTCCTGCTTGGAAGCCACCTCTATGATATACTCGTTCTTGGCGTCCACTGACTGACGCTCCGAGCCTGCGTCCACAACTTGTTTCTTCTCTTCTTGAACCTGCAAGTAGCGAATAGCAATACAAATGAACACACTAGTGACGGCAGTGCAAATCATGGATATTCCACCCTTCTTGAACTCAGGGGCAAAATCAGCAGCAAAGAACAAAAGAGACCACCATGCATTCACCGCATTGGAGAACATGTTCATGGACGCAAGCACCACCGCCCTTTCTTCGACATCATTGGCACACACCGCATTGGCCCATGCAAAAAAAGCAGCTTGACCGGCGTATGATACCCCACCTAGGTATTGAGCTGCAAACATAACATGGCTGTTAGTTGGATCTGATAAAAGGAGAATAGATGCGATGACCAACACTGCTGCCATGAAGATACCCACACGGTAATGGTATCTACCGCCGGTAAAATCGATGTAGAGAGCACACGACACCGTCGCCACGATACCAACGGCATAGATACCCATGGGGAAGTGGTTCCGATCGGGCACCGAGTATTCATAGTATGCCAACCAGAGTGCAAACAATGCATTGGTGCCAAAAGATTCATTCAATCCCCCGATGGCCCAAAGGAACGAGAACATCCACCAGTGCCACCTTCCAACCACACGCTTGAAGATAGACCAATTGAAATTTTCCTCCGGCTTAGGTGGCAACCGCGAGCGAGCCAAGTCCATTTCCTCCTTGGAGAAAAAGATTGACTTCTCATCGTCAATGGAAGGAAAGCAGATAAAGCCATAGATAATAATAGGGAGAGTGATGATAAAATCAATGATGAAAAGCCATCTCCAACCTTCCAAGCCATTCTTACCGTCCATGTTGGAGTAGATAGCTGCCTGGAGCGTGGAGGAGAAGATGTTTCCCAAAAGCCCCGACGACGTGAAATAGGCAGATCTCTTGGCCAACTCGGTTTCTTTATACCACTGCGAGAGCACCAAGTGGACGCCGGTGAAGGTACTGGACTCAAATCCAGCCTGGAAGAAGCGTATCACGCATATTTGTCTGAAGTTTGTCGTTTTGTAGATACCCAACGTGAGCAAGCCCCAGGCAAACCCACAGAACGAGAGCCAGTACTTGGGTTTCACCTTAAGAAGAACCAAGTTGTGGGGAATGAGAAACACAATGTACCCAACGCTGAAACAAGTGTTGATCAAGTTGTACTGATCTCCATGCATGTTGAGATCTTCTTTCATTCCCGAAACATAGGCATTGCTGACATTCAACCTATCAAGGTAATTAACCCAGTATAACAAACAGGAGAACGAGAGAATAAACCAGTCAATCTTGACCAAAAGTTTCTTCTCAACCTTGCTCTCCGGGCTTTCTCCCAAAGCAAGCTCTTTGACTTTTTTTGCAACGGTCATAGCGTACTAGAAAACCATCGGGGTAACGGCAGATTTATACGGCTGTTACGTTATCTACAGCGAGTCGTGCGCGCGCCCCAATCTATACGAAGGTCCCGAATCCTCCTCCTTCATTCACCGCCCCGTCAGCGTATCTGTAACCATCATTGCGGGAAAGGATTACCGAAAAGCATTCCACAGGCCTCCTCAGATAAGACTGCCTGATAAGTAACGGTTATCAACAATAGCTGGGGCACAGTGGACGCGGATATTGCAACCAATTTAGTGTACTGTAGATACTGCAAACTTCCGTCGAAGGAGCTTCGAAACAAGGGATTGGGATCCCTAAATGCACTCTATTGGTCAGATAAAAAAGCCGCTTTTCATTTGGTTGTGTGACTGAGGCAGGTGGACCAGAGTCCTGGTCCTGTGACCTGTGGAAATTTGGTCCATTTTTATATTCCAACCCTCACAAAACTAGATAAGAAAATGGCGCGTCCAGATAAGCGCCAGGGATCCACGGAAACTCCTTCCGCAGTGCATGTCTGCCGAATAGGTACATAAGTTCATTCATACCTCTACAAAATAATCATTACGGATCAGGAGTTTCGTTAGTACAGAAAGTTCTAGCCATGGTGTACAAGGAAATTGCAGAAAAGAAAAGACGGGAGAGAGATGAACGATTCAAGCAGGAATGGCTCGTACCCGAAGACAAGCTTCCCCACGACATTGATGTCAGCGATTGGATCGATCGTTCTGGTTACCTTAGCGAATCCGAACTGGCCATAACAAATGCAGATGCTCCTACCATTGTGAAAAATATAAAGGATAAAAAGTGGAGCAGTGTTGAAGTGGCCAAGGCATTTTGTCACCGGGCGTCCATTGCCCACCAACTAACCAACTGTCTTTCAGAAATTTTCTTTGACGAGGCATTGGAGCGGGCTAGGGAGCTTGACGAGTACCAGGAAAAGCATGGCGATGTGGCGGGTCCCTTGCACGGATTGCCAATCAGTCTCAAAGATAACCTCAACATCAAGGGCCACGCCACCACGGTGGGAATCGTGAGCTTCTGCTTTCTGCCACCAAAATTCGAAGAAGACGCAGCTATTATAAAGCTTCTCCGGAATGCTGGAGCCGTTTTCTACGTCAAGACCAATGTTCCCGTGGCCATGATGATGCCCGAGACCACCAACCACATTTATGGCAACACCACCAACCCCCTTAACCGAAATCTCAGTGCTGGTGGCTCCTCGGGTGGAGAAGTAGCCCTCATTGCATTACGAGGCTCGCCGCTTGGCATTGGGTCTGACATCGGCGGCTCCCTTAGAATCCCCGCTTCCTTCACCAACTTGTACACATTGAGACCCACGTTCGGCCGTTTCCCCACATACGGTGCCCGTAGCGGACTCCCGGGGCTTGAATCTGTTAATAGTGTCAACGGCCCTATTTCATGGTCTCTTGACTCGTTGAAGTTCTACTGTGAAAAGGTGGTGGAGGCCGAGCCCCACTTGTACGACGCCAAGGTGCTTGAGATCCCGTGGAGAAATGTGGAGCTTCCAGAAAAACTCAATGTTGCCATTTTAGAGGACGACTCGCGGGTGCGTCCCACCCCTCCGATCAAACGGGGCTTGTCAATGGTGAGAAAGGCCCTCGAGGAAAATGGCCATGAAGTTATTGAGTGGGATCCTGAGGACCACCATAGGCTTTCACAGATCATCACCGCCTTCTTTACCAGTGACGGCGGTGTTCATGTAAAGCAGGAAATCGAAAAGACCGGCGAGCCCTTTTTCCCCTACATGAAGATGTACGGCACCACCCCCGAGATGGGGGTGGCCGAGCTCTGGAAGCTTCAAGCCGAGCGTACTGGGCTTATGAAGAAATATCTTGATAGATGGTTGGCAACTGGCGCTGTCACCAAGAATGGAAAGCCCATTGATGCCATCATTCTACCGGCCACTCCATTTGCTGGTAATCCCAACGGTAAATTTCATGACCACGTCGGATATACGTCTCCCTACAATCTTCTCGACTACGCGGTGGGAATCTTTCCCGTAACACGAGCCGATAAGACCATCGATGTGAAGGGTCCCAAACCAGACACCTTTTATTGTAAGACGGATGAGAACGTCTGGAACGACTATGACCCCGAAGAATCTCACGGAGGTGCTGTTTCTTTGCAGTTGGTTGGTCGTCGCTTACAAGACGAGAAGGTGGTGGAGATGATACGTCTCGTAAGCTCTCTTCTCAACTAGCTTGTTCCCAGGTGCCTTCATCAAGACTGATACAATTAGCTAGAAGTACGCTTGTCTTTACACAGACCCGACCATTATTTGCATCCATTTGCATTGCTAATACAGCTCATCCCACCCGGAATGCACATCTATGCCAAAAACAATATGTCGCTCCGATATTAGATACTCATGGAAGTAAGTTCAATTAGTTCTAGGTCTTTCACATCATGTAGCTCCCTAGTGATGAATTATGAGTCCGAAACAATACTATTCGTAAGGAAAATTTCCAACATTCGACTGCGAATCTGTGGAACTCAAATCTCTGATCTCTGAGGATTTTTGTGGACCTTGATCGATTCGTCCCTCTGATTGAGGGAATTCATGATGAAGAAGAAAGTTGTCGCAGCAAGATGGAAGGAAAGTCTCGCCCGAGATTTTTCGAATTTCTGTACCATTTCGTTTTCATTTGCACGTACTCGTACCAAACTTGCAATTCAACAATCGATAGTTCGAGATAGGTAATTCTTACTTTGAAGTAGAAGTTTCAGGGATTAGAAGATTTCCTTATCAGCGGACATGGCTTGGAGGCTCGATATAATGACAGTGAGAACAATGTAGTCAAGGTCACGCTTCTTAACAGCTGCAAAAGAACTAGCAACTTGGATGCTTCCCAGTTCAATAATTGGGAATCTGGAAGTTAAGTGACGAGACGTCTAAAGCTTTGAGCTGGGCTGGCAATGACCTTCATCTCTTAGAACCCTCCTTCTGAGTGGCCAAGACATTGGCTTCAACTGGTGCAGATCTACTAAAGTTATTTCTGATAGGACACATACCGTATGAAATAGTTCTAGCCCTCAAGGATTTTGGTTGAGTTTCATTTTGGAGTCCACTGAAGAACAATATTATCTCGTAACTCTCTAGAGCTAGCTCTCCCTGGCTCCAGTTATCCAAGCTTTAGTCAGTAACTCATTGGAACCAATTCGTAATGTTGCTTCAAAGGTCGAAACATACCATAGCAATATAGAAGAAGGGTAATTTCAAGACGAAATCAAGGAAAGCAACACGTTGATTTAGCAGAAGGGTTTTCAAGTGCAGCCTGGTGGCTCTATCAATATTTGCAGAACAACCCAACTCAGTTTTCGACCCTCGGGATTTTACCGCGTAAATTGACCGACCGACCTGTACGGAAAAGTTCATAATCTGGATCCTTAAGTATCTCCTGCCGGGTTCACTCTTCAGGAATTCTTAGAGGAGCTATGTTTTGGATGGTAAGGTTTCAAACAGAGTTGCTTCTCCTATAGCATCTGCACTGTTATGTAAATCTTTTGGCCAAAGCTGCTTTTAGTACAGTATATGCCACTACTGTTCCGTGAAGACAGCTTTTGATAGATGTACCATTTGCTGCAAAATTTAACTCTCCGTCACCTACTATTCTACTCACCTAGAGAAGAACCCCCCCCTCTCAAGTCGAAGTGTGTGACTTCTGAAGAAAAACTCACCCCATTTAGTTTACGAAGTGTCAAATTTCGTAAGCCGAATTTATTTGGTGAGTAGTCCGCATCGGTAGTGTTCTACTAAGCGACTAATTTACTTCTCTACTACGAAAATTTTCTACCTGGCAGCGCTTTTCAATTTCGAGTTTTCAGCAACGATCAGCATTATTTTTACAGGTGAGTACATATTTTTTACACGTAAGCGAATTAATGGGTTCCGGTTTCAAATATCATTTATAAGTAACAACATAATATTGGTTATTTTGAGGTGAAGTTACCATATCACCCTAACCAATTTTTTTCTTAAAATTGCCACATCTAGTTCAGAGACGTGTGACATCCAGGTGAATTCAACTGTATTGGCCAGTGTGTTCATTTTTCTTCAAAAGCCAATCATGAAGGTTCCCCCTGCCCTTCCACCAAAATACCCCTAGCCTATAGCGGTGTTCCTCGCATTGTGGCATTTCTGTGTGCAGTCGGGCTATTGTGTTGGCGCTCACCCCTCGCGCACGTTTACGAGAAATTGATGGGAGTTGAAACAATTACGTTGATCAATAGGCAGGAAAGGATCCGATTACGAGATTTTTTCGTCTTGCGTTGGGTTACGGTCGACCCCCGTCGTATGGCCGGCGACTTGCCGACGGCATGCCATCGGAACTGGTGGGGGGCCTCCAGTCAAGAGAATGCACAGCAATCGGGAACAATGCACATGGGGCCAAACGAAGAAAGCGACTTTGCAAAAATCACTTACGAGAATCCATATAAAGCCAAAGAAGCCCACTCTATTTTTTTAATATTAGCATTCACATTGATACCGTTAATTGACTTCCATCACTTGCTTGTTCAAATCTCGCTTTATGATAAGTTGTAAGAAATGTCTAGCCTATCTTTCGTATCCTCAGAGCAACTGTCTTGATGATAGCTTGGGGAACTTCATCGTCAGCAAAGATCTAGTCAACACAGAAACCGATGTGCCGGTGGCTGTTGATTCCCAATACCAGGTATGCGAGGTGTTCTGCAAAATTTGCCATAATTTTCTTGGCTACAAAATCGAACAAGAACATCGCCGTGAGCTGATATCTTTTAACGAGGAACTAAGTGAGTTCCAGGATGCGCTCGTGGGGATTGAGAGAGAGGTTCAGCAGAAACTCTCCCATTATACATTGAGCCCAAAGAATACCTGCGATGACTTCAGGTGTCTCATGATCAACTATCACGTGGAGAACTTCACGGGCATGACATTTGTGGTTGTGTCGCAAGCACTTATCACGTAGCCGGTTTCGCTCGGCACTTCGACCTATTTACCATACCTCACTGGTTGAATTGGGAACATCGCCCCATAATGTTGCCCATCCAGAATCACCTGCATTTTTAACGAGAATTATGAACTATCTATAGCACTTGTATAAAATCAATTTGCTCATTGCTTTATTGGGATGTAAAATGCTCATGCCAATGGTTGTTACTTTACAGTATAAAGTCAGCCGTACTGCTAGCATCCTGGGCCCATAACAACTCTAGCCACCAAAATGGATATGAGCAGCTCTTCTTCGTCGCCGGCCCACGCGTGTAAGATTTCCATGCTATGGAACTGGTACACGGTGGATTCGTGCTTCATTGCCAAATCGTGGCACGTGAGATCCACAGGGGCATTCGCCGGATCTTGTATCGGAGTCTTCTTCCTTGTGGCTGCTTCTCAGTGGCTCCATCGCTTATGCCGGGAATACGACCTGGCCATCATTAAGAGAAGGCTCCAACAAATGTCACCGGAGTCCCATAAAGAGGACGTGGTTTTGCACCCGATGATGCACGCCGTCAGCCACATGTGGTTTTTCAGGTCGGCGGGTCCCAATGACATCGTGTCTAGAATCGATGAGCACATCGTGAGATCGGTCCTCTTCACTATTGAGTGGGGTCTTTCTTATCTCATTATGTTATTGTTCATGTACTATAATGGGTACATTATCATTTCCTGTATCTTGGGGGCACTTGTGGGAAAGCTTTTGTTCACATACAACGAGCCAATTGCCCGTGAATGTGACGAGCAGGACCGCAAGTGCTGTTTGTAAAATCTTATATACGTCAATAGTACATGTATACAAATGACTGACTGTGGTCATGAGTGTAGCGCCAATGTGGAGAACGACAATCTACAATCTGCGCACCACATTATGACAGTGGACGAATCGGATGTGGACTCCTTTCAAGGGCTCATGAAGAGCCTCAATCTTGACGAGAGTCTGTTCAAATCATACCATGGATCGTTTGGAGACTTGGACCTCCACCAGTTGTCCCAGGTTAAGCACGAAATCGAGTCCCAGCTATCACTTCTCTTTGATCTATTACACACCAAGTACAATGCCGACATGGACACCCCGCTTGTGACGCGGGACGGGTTCCCCCGTAGTGATATCGATGTTGTCAGTGTTCGGCTCTTGCGTGTCAAGATCATTCGGTGTCGAAATGACCACAAGTCGTTACTTGTCCATCTTGATGACAAATTGGCCACCCACTTCCAACACAACTCTCAGCCCGTGATTCTTTCGTCCCCCAAGAGTTCGGTGCCGTTTGCATACGTTAAGGAAATCGTGCTTGGAAGTCCCGCCCACTTCAGTGGTCTCCGAGAAGGAGACCGGATTGTTATGTTTGATGATGTCCATGTTCAAAATCACGATAACCTTCGCAGTGTCTCCAGAAAGGTGACCAGCAGAGTCGACCAGGAGATTCCGGTGGAAATCCTCCGTGGGCCAGAATCGCTTTCCTTGATACTTGTTCCCACCTCCAACTGGCCGGGCCAAGGACTTCTTGGGTGTCGACTTGTACCGTTGTAATCAGCCATGGTGCTATATTCATAATATACAAGCTATGTATCACTAACCTCCGTGGAGGGTACTGGTAAAGCTGAACACGTCTCCAGCCTCTATTTCGTAGTCTTCTCCTCCCTCAAGCTCCCAGTCAGTGTCGTTGATCAACACCAAGATTCCAGGCCGAACAGTGCCGTTCTCGATGAAGACCGGGATGTCTTTTGCATCAGTGATGAGGGTCTTTGTGATGTGGTCCACGAGATCCTTAATGGTCGCCTCTCCTTCCTCTAACGGAACCGTCACTTTGTGCTCCCGAACGTGATTGGAGATGACGTCCAAGCCCCCAAGAAATTCAACCTTGACTTTGATCATGGTGTGCGATTTTTGAGATGCTGAGATGACATCGATATACGACACCTGCTACACCTGAAACTGCCACAGGCCGCTCAACCACCCCGAAAAGTCTGAGCACATCTACCGAGTCGCCTGCTCACACCGCCTGGTTCAGCTTTGCTGGCAGGCACGTCTACACTGACTAAACATCCTCAGAACGGCTAAGGCTACCGTCTCTATGGCCCCATTGCACTTCTGTTCTTGTCTCAACGGCCTCAGTTCGTCACCGTAGAAACCTCCGCACTGTAAACCGCGTGGGAAGTATGATTGAGGGCATGGAGGCGCCAGAGCTTCCCTCTGGTGCTTTTTTGGAGATTTGGTGCAACTGGCTGCTCCTGCACAACTCGCGAAAATTACACGTATTCAACTCCACCACCACTGAACCAAGATGCTTCAATTGAAATTGATGTTTCTGGCGCTCGTGTGCCTCCTATTGGCGACCACTGGTCAAGCCGCCGGTGCCCAACCTTCAAAGTTTCTGGGTGCTAATGTCCTCAATCATGTGTTAGTGGTGTATGATCCAGTCCTCCATGATATTGAAGGTGGAGACCTCAAACCACCTGTGTCAACGCTCGTACAGACATTGAAAGACTCTGCCAAGTTAAATGTCGTTTTCAAGAACTATTCCAGTGACTCTTTGAATTTGTTTGTCGCTGGTCTGCCAGTATTTGATCATGTGATTCTTCTTCCTTCTTCCAAGAAGGCAGTGGGTGACAAAGAAAACTTCAACCAAAAAAACTTGCTCTCCTTTATCAGCAAGGGAGGTAACGTCATGGTAGTTGGGGATGTCAAGGCATCTCTTTCGGATGATGTGAGAGGCTTTTTAAATGATTTTGGTATTTACCCTAGTCCCAAGAACTTCAAATTGTATGACTACTTCAACTCCGACAATGGTACGGTTCAATTGAGTGACGATGATATTGTGAACAAGAACGTGCTCGCAGGACTTCCAATCAAAGAGTATGAAGGTAGCGCAGCACTTCTCAGCAATAACGAGCTTCTTTTCCCCATAGTGAGGGCCCCCAAGACCAGTTTTACTGCTGATGCCAAATCTCAAGACCCCATTGTCCAAGACAAAACCTGGACCTTCGGTCTGCAAGGGTTCCTTGCAGCTGGTGCCCAAGCTCGTAACAACGCCAGAGTCGTATGGGTTGGTGCTGATTCCTTAGTCACTCCAGACCTTGTCAAGTGGTTGTTTCAACAAAAGAACGTATTGAAATTACAGTTCACTCAGCACTACAAAAAAGATTCACCTGAGCTGATCAATGATACCAAGTATCGTGTCAAGGATCAAGTGATCTACAGCGTTGGAGTTTCCGAATATCAAGACGGAAAATTTATTCCTTTCAAGCCATCCAGCGAAGAGGAACAAATCCAAGTCTCTTTCAAGATGCTTGATCCTTACTACCGTATCACCCTCAAGGAGCTTGGCGAAGTTGCCTCCTCTCCAAACGGTGCTAACGATGTGAGCCTCTTTTTCACTGCTTTCATTATTCCTGACCAGCATGGAATGTTTACCTTTGAGCTTGACTACAAGAGACCGGGCTTCTCTTATCTCAATGACAAGAAGGTGGTGTCTGTCAGACACTTGGCCAACGATGAATACAAGAGATCATGGGATATCACCAACTCATGGCTCTATGTTGCCAGTGCTGCATTGGTTGCTCTCACCTGGTTCCTCTTTGTTGTTAACTTCTTATACATTGGAGCTACCAACAAGGTCAAGAAGAACATCTAAACAACATTTTAAACTCGATACACAATATAAAAGTTTCGTCCGAGTAACATGTAAATCACTTTTGTACTAGACTCCAATCAACTTCGCCCAAACGTGGCGAAGCGCAGTAGAGGTTCATGAGATCACTGGTTGCACACTCAAATTGAAACTTACTGTTCAATAGTGCAAACACCGTGGATGTGGGGTTGAACTTTAGGAGTCGGGAGAAGCGATTGTTCAGGAAAGACACCCGTCTGGTCCATGGCACCACCGAAAGGAAATTAGGACGTACGAGAAGCTGACCAGTGGTACCGGCCGGTATAGTACACGATATTGAGCCAGACACCGAAAAGTCGTTCAGAATTCCCATTCCAATAGTAAGTGACACCGAGAGCGCCATGTAGGTGATGCCCACATTGATGGAGGAAGATGTACTCATAGAGAACCCGTAGGAATAGCTAAACACAATAGCACCGCCTTTTCCAAACTGATTAGACTCACAAGCACTGATGGGTACATACCCAGGAAATAAGTCCACACGGGAATCAGCATATTTAAACTCAACCCATTCTTCTTCAAGCTGTTCTGCCCGATTGTAAAGCAGCTCATCTTCATCATCACCTAGAGTGTCAAGGCTCTGTTTGTGGGCCCGTGTGAGAAAAGTGTTTTGGTCTTGAAGCACGAACAACACTGGACGGCCACTGGCGATGATGTGCTGGTAGTTATGCTCCACTTCGTCGAGGTCAGAAACGTAGATCTCTTCCACGCGTGCTGTGTCGGGCAGAACCACGCCGTCAGTGGGTTTTGGCAAAGCAAACACATCCGTCTCGTCAAATTTGACAACTGCCCCTGTCACATTGGTCAAGAGGGCAAGAATGAAGACAATGTAAACCGTCATTGACAACATGGCGTAAAAATGTTCACCCTATGCCACTTCATCAGCATTGCGGGCATTTAAAAGAGCTGTGATTATCACGCCTATTAGAGATTTTGATATTCTCGGCGTATTCAATCTGGCAAGTTAATGGAGCATTTCATGGGGCAGAGCACATAAAATAGGGAGACGTTCTGGCCAGATATGCTATTTTAGTTCAAGCAGATTTTGCACCTCACTTTTCCGCAGAAAACATCATGTCGGACGAAGATCCCCAAAAGGGCCAAGGTTTACAGCTCCAATACAACAAGTTCCAAGAAGATCTCACGGCTATGCAGACACAGCTTAGTACGCTTACGTCGCAGCTTCTGGAGCACCGCATTGTGGACAAGACATTGAGTGAGATTCCTCCCGACCAACGTCAAGGACGGAAATGTTTCAAAATGGTGGGAGGTGTTCTCGTGGACAAGACGGTCGACGAGGTAATGAAGATCCTCAACGATGATGTGAAAATATTGGACGGCTCCAGATCGAAGTTGGAGAAGGAAATAATAGATACCAGAAAGAAGATGGAGACGTGGATGAAGAGCAATAACGTGAAAATCATTCGGAACAACGGCCAGTAAAATCGTGATACACTACTTACGTCCTTTCCTACGAACCCCATGGTATTCTGCCGTGTACCGGACCATGAGTTTGGCCTGTGCCTTCCTTGACAACAGCCATACGTACGGATAAGGTCGGGGCCATAGTCGAGCCATTCACAAGAGTCGCTTTTCTCGGTGTCATATTGTCATATTGTCATATAATCATACATAATAAATACCCCAGTCAGCTATTTCAGACGGCAATTGCCTTCACGTAGTCGGTACGAGCTTCACTCAACCGACCGGTGTCTCTGTTGATGGCTTCCCACTTGGGCTCATCCTTAAATAATCTCACAGCGGTCACTTGACGCTTAGCACTGGAAAGAGTGAAACGATGGTAGATACCTGCTGGTAGTATAAGAAGATCGTTTTTCTCCAACTTGGCCCTGATCCACCGGTCTTCCTTATCACGAACATCAAAGTAGCCTTCTCCATCCACAATATATCTGATCTCTTCATCCTCGTGGTAGTGTTCCTTATAGAACTGCTTCATTTTGTTGTTGAAAGCTTCAACGTCGTTGTTGAACGACTCAAGACTGAGCTTAATTTGGTCTCTGTTCTTGTAGTTTCTTTCCGATGCTAATTTATTCAAGTCATCGATGGAGGTGATTTCTTCGTAGATGACACCGATTTTTTCCAACTGTTGCACCGTAACAGCTTCGCCACTGTTGTGTGCGTCGGTAAAGTCATCGGGGGTGTCGTTGTTATCGTGAAAGTAGAATTCAACCATGGTCGGTGAAGAGTTATTCGAGAACGTGGTAATTCATTTGCCACAATTGGAGCCACCGCACGTGAGTGGAGACCATTTTATGAGTGATTACGTAAGTGTTCCCGTCATAACTTTGGCTGGCGCCATTGTTGCTGTCTGTTGCTCAGGAAAGCATGAAGTTGATATGGGAGATCATCGGGTCGGCTGTTACTAAGTGGGTAACTCCAGAAACCTAGCTACCAATTTGAGTGAAAGCCGTGTAGCGTAAACTTAATTGCACCCTGACTCTTTAGCCAGTTTTGCTAATTTTCATATAATACAGGAAAATGCACTAAAATTCACCTACTGCAAAGCTGAACACAACTTCAGCTGTGCAATCACCAGAATGATCTGAGTCATACAAGAAATATGATTCGCTATCTCAGTACTACAGGGGCACACGGCCAAGCCAGACTTATTTGGCCAGGCTTTAATAGATGCGGCAAGCCTGGCTAAGTATAGTCCTCATTCCATCCAGTAGGTACCAGTAGCACCAATTGGGGACAGTGGAGAGCTTGAGAAATTCTATGAGGCTTAGTTAAACCATTCATGACATTAAATGGCCGTCCGTGGCAGTTTTGGTGAGTGCTGGCGATGCCATTCGGTAAGGGCGGAGAGCAAAAAGTCAGAATGTCAACACCCCAATCATCAGAAACGCTAAAAGACTTTACGACATTTGGACATCCATTCATGCATTTTCCAGTTGCCTGATTACTGCTTCAGACATACATTGGCTGGGTGGTTACATAAGGCCAACCATATAGTTCGCACTTCGCAGTACGTTTCTCACATCTCACTTTTCATCCACATGTATCGAGGCAATGGAGGCCCGTCGGGCCGTGACAAATATGCCATGAATTTGGAGAATCAACTAGCCAGTCAGGACAAGAAGGCCGCCCACAGAAGAACCGTGGACCACGGAAACAATATGGGTCGATGGTTTATCAATCGAGGGTTGGGTATCGTCGACCAACCAATTGGTGCCATTCGTCCTGAATCTTCGTACTTGCTTGATCTTCTACCATCCCCAGCATATAGCTCTAATTCGGGACCAGCAAATCCTAACAAGAACAACATGGCTATCATGGATGTTCAAACCAAGTTTGTCCATCTTTCATCCAACAAAGCCAAGCATGCCATCAATACAGTCAAATGGACTCCCGAGGGAAGAAGATTACTTGTGGCATCCCACAGTGGAGAATTTACCGTGTGGAATGGAATGACGTTTAACTTCGAAACCATCATGCAAGCCCACGATACGGCGGTGTTTTCTCTCCAATATTCTCACAATTCAGATTGGTTGTTGAGTGGAGATCAAGACGGTGTCATCAAGTACTGGCAACCCAATTTTAATAACGTCAACATCATCCAGGGACACTCGGACGGGATCCGGGACATTGCATTTTCGCCCAACGACTCCAAGTTTGTAACCTGTTCTGACGATAGTACACTAAAGCTCTGGAACTTCAACAATGGTGCCGAGGAACGGTCGTTTGTGGGTCACCACTGGGACGTCAAATCTGCCGACTGGCACCCTAATCTTGGACTTATTGTTTCTGGATCCAAGGACAACTTGCTTAAACTATGGGACCCTAGAGCATCCGCATGTGTTACTACCCTCCATGGGTTCAAGCACACCATCACCAAAACTCGGTTCCAGCCTAACGGGACTACCCGTCTTCTTGCATCAGTATCTCGAGACCGGTCGTGCCGAGTATTTGATCTTCGAACTATGAAGGACTTGGTAGTCATTCGAGACCACGAAACGGATCTTTCGTGCGTGGCATGGCACCCCCACCATGCCAGCATGCTCACCACTGCTGCCTACGATGGATCTATGAATCATTACCTTCTTGATTCTCATATTGGAGATGGCATCAATCTCAAGTCAGAGGAGTCTTCGTTTGAGTTGATTCACACTATTCCATACGCACACGAAAAAGCCATTCACGCTCTTGACTATCATCCGTTGGGCCATCTTCTATGCTCAGCAGGCGCAGACAGATCTGCTCGGTTCTGGTCGCGTGCTCGTCCCAACGATCCAAATGCATTGAAAGATCCACTATACACGAACGATAAGGTGGGGCCATGGTACTTTGGTGTTAATAACAACATCAATGCTATTTTCGAATCCACTTCCACCAGTAACGGTGAAACCGACACTGGCCATTCTGACATGGTGCCCGGATTGCGAAACTCACATGTGGATCAATCTCGGGCTTCGATGATCCCCGGCCTTGGCGGTTATTAGTGTACTATAGTGTAAGATACGAAACTATATGTTGTATGTGCTTAACTACTCCCGTCTGTACTGCCATCCTCCCCTCATCTAAAACCTTTCGCAGCTTTTAGCATACATCTTATCCGTACCATATTCATGTACTTGTCTACATCTTATTAATCGTACTCTAACCGTGTACTTGTCTATAGTCTATTTCCTGTACTTGTAATCCGTACTCGTACTCATTGTATCCCGTCGTAATAAATATCGTTAAACGTAGCTTGGCACGTTATGCATGTAAGCATCCACTGCCTCATAGTACCTCTTCCCCTCCAAGTCATAGTAGTTGCAAATAAATGATTCCACAAGCTTGATGGTATCGTTGGAAGGCTGAAAGTGCTGAATTGTAGCATCTTTACCATTGAGAATCTTTGCGTAAAGGCAGACATCACTGGATAAATCTTGCAATTCGTCTTCAGCGACAGGCTCGTACACCTTCATGTAATGGGCAGCTCTTTGTTTGAAATCAGCAATGGATGCCGTTCTATTCTTTCCCTTGTAGTCGGGGTTAAACGCCTTGCCGTTGATGTTAAAATCAAGAAGTTGGTCCTCTGTACACTGGATATCAAGAATCATGACATTCTCGACGGGAACATTAGATTCCTCAATCATTTTGATCATGCGAAGGCGGCGCGCCTTATTGGTATTGGTGGCATCTAAAAATCCCACGTTTATCTTATCGTCGCGTAGGTCATCAAGAAGATTATTCATGGTAATGGTGGCAAACTGTTCCCGTTCATAGCAGGCTCTGTCGTTCTTGGGATTGAAAAACTCAGCATTGGTATAGCACGATTTCAGGCTCCGGCGGATGTTTCCAGCATTATAGATACGCGCCCGAAGATGATGGCTCTCAAGGTACTGTGCCAACTGTTTGGAGATGGTACTCTTTCCACAGGCAGGAAGTCCCACAAGCATCACCACGGTTTTGTTTTTGAGACGTTTGTTAATAAGCTCATGGAGCTCATTAGCTTCGAAATTGTACTTGGAATCATATTGATTAGGGGTCTGTGAGGCAGTGGTGACCGCGGTGCTTCTATCGCTAACACCATCGAATAATGAGCTAATAGACGCTGATGATGCCACGGACACCACTTTGCACTCAGGAACATCACAAATGGGACACATGGTCATAGGAATTTGTAAACCAAAAAAAATTTGGGTAGAAGGTATTGTGGCTTTAGAGATAAGATCTAGTTTGGGACGTCAGGGTATTTAAACCATCTTCGTGGCTGCTGCTGATTTTTCCGCGCTGCGTCGGAGTTGCGGACCACATTGTGCCAGAGGTGCGAAATGACGTAAACGGAAATTCGGCGGGCGAAGGGGCAGTCTGGTGATGGTCGCATCATTCCAGTCCCGCCTGGCGATACGGCATATGGTTACAGGCATTGCATGGTAACGGTTGTGAACGCGTCTCCTGATGGATGGATGGTACCACCACCACACATCTCGTGCTACTGATCGTAAAGTCGGATTATTGGCTATGACAAATTTACCCAGGTTCATTGGTTTCAGTAGGCGTGAGGAGGATTGACTCATCATTATCGGGCTATATGCACACCACTATTCCGTCAACCCGAACCCACGAGCTCTCCTCCCCATTCCCTATCCGGCCATCCGGGTGACTCAGCTACACTATCCATTTGTGGGAGGAGGATATGGAACCCGATGAGGAAGAGGGCGAGACCATGTGGAGGAGGCGCAGGCGCCTTGTCGTCGCCATCATGTGTAGGCTACGGCTCTCCATCCCCTCATGTAAGGGCTACGGCCCTCATTTCCTTGTGTAAAGACTACGGCCCTCATCTCCTCATGTGAATGCAGGCAACCCGCCGCCAATAAATAAACCGTGTGTTATTTAGAGCCCAGAATGGCTTGCTTTGATCTATGTACACTGTCGTCATTCATGAGGTTGGTAAACCACGGGGTTGTCGTCGTCATGCTTCCACTGCTCCAAACGGGCCTTTCCGACGGCCGCAAATACCCTCATGTCGTTTTTCCGGTCATTTTCATCGATATCCAATGAGCTGTTGGAAACCGGCGATGGTTTGGCTGTAGCCATTTGGTCAAATGAACGGGTGAGAAGCCGACTAGACTCTCGGAGGAGAGCAAGATACACGTTGGGGCCACGAGGAAGCGAGCTGATGGTATAGTCAAGTTTATACGCATCCTTGTTGTTCTTGGGGTATGGGTAGGAGCTCGATTCACGATCCTTCTTGTGCACAAACTTGAGATCCACACGGTAGTTGAGAACGCCAACTTCCGAATTGAGAACTGTACGCTCGTTGAATTCGTTCAATTCGACGGAGTGGCGCTTGAGGTCAGCGTACCGGGTATCAGGATCCTCCTTGAAGCTGGTTCTAAACGACTGCGAAAACAGCTGGAGTTTCTGTACATCGACATCTTCCATGGGAACAGCACAGATGCGGAGCGAGTGAGCCTCATGGGAGTCTTGAAGCGCTTTGATCACAAGCCGGAACGACGTAGACTTGTAGACTTCGTGGCGCTGAATGTCAGAAATCACACTGTCAAGAATATTCTGCCATATTTGCATGGACATCTTGAACTGATCTTCTGCCACCAATGATGGCAAGTCGTCTCGAAGATCCTCAAGATGGTTGATACCCTCTGAGTCGATCAGACGACGATAGTTGTAGAAAATCAGATCAAGTTCGCTGAGAGGAAGGTACTGGAACCCAAAGAAGGTGTTAATGTTGTGATAGGCCACGAAAATACCATCCATCTGACCAATGCGAGCCTGGAAAAGATACTTGAGGAGTCCTGCAGACCTGATTAAGTCATTAAGCTCTCGCTCAAAAGACTCATACTCTCCCTTGAGCTTCCAGATCTGGTATGTATTGTTGGCAAGATCTGGGTTGCTGGAGTCATATCGAATGGAGCAAACGGCCCTTGATTTCAAATCAAAGGTTCCGTTACCCGGGAGTCTGCTATCATAACAATCGAGCTGAGACCGCATGAGAAACCTTCCGTACTTAGCATAATTGTAACAGTTCTCCGGGAGCTGGTGGGCCTCCGCCGAGTTTTCTGTTCGGAGGTCGTACTTGGAGAACTCACGTGGCTCGTGTGTTAACAACGCTTCCATACAGTGGCCCATGGCACCAAGCATAATTTCCTGGTCGGCCGATTTGTCGGATTCAACAGAGTAGATGTACTCACCGTCGTCATCTGTCCCCTTGGGCGATACAATCACACTGGATGGAATACTTAATGCTGTGTTGGTGAACTTGGGAAAGTCGAACCGTTTGGTGTTGATGGGATTGTAGTTGTTGAGAAACAAGTAGAATTGCATGAGAGTACTAGTCATGGACGAAGTGGAAGAGTAGAAGCGGGCGTTATTCTTCTTCGAGGCTTCGAGTAATACAGTATCCTTGGATACACTCACAAACTTGTCCAACAAGTCAAAGTTAAAGTCCTCAATTTTAATGATTTGCTTGAGGTATGGGGTGAAGTTGTAGATGCGGGTCCGAGGGTCCTGAAGAAAGTGAACTCCCGGGGAGAATAACGTACGGTCAAGCTTGTGGGCCAAGCGAGGAATCTTGGATGTCTCCAACTCACCCACATTTTCAATGGGCCGAGCCTTGTCGAATGTATGAGTATCCTTTCGGATTGGAATCACCACTGGCTTGGCTGACTTCTTATAAGGAAGCTCAAACCGCTTCACCGGAGTCTTGCTAATTAAAAGACGAGTATCACGAATATTGGAGGTGGACCGTCTCTTGAGCTTAGGCGACCACTTCTTATCGGTAGTCTTGGAAACAGCTTTATCAGTTGATTTAGAAGGCATCCGATGCTTCTTGAATGCCTGAACAATTTCAGGAGTAAGCACGCTTTTTTCAAGTTCTTTAACATACTTTTGTGGATACGCTTTGGTCACTTCATCGTCACTAGCATTGATGGTTTTCATCTCATGATTCAGGACTCGAAGCTTGTGCTTTTTACTATATGCTGCTTTCAAGTCCACTTTAACATCTTCTTCTTCTTCACGACTAACACTTCGAGTTGCCTGGCTGAGTCTTCGTATGCCCCACCGTCTAGGCACTGCACAGAGATACCGTGTAGATAGCATGGAGATGAGCTAGAAAAAAGTGATGATATTAAAAATACGCACTACCTAGCAAGTCTGATGACTGCCACCCATGAACAAAAAGACTATATAATCTTTACACTAACGCTGGTGTAATATTCATTAATAAATAGAACTGAACCTATACCATAAGTCATTAACATTAATTATACAATCGTCTATCAAGTTCACGTAGAACGTTGGCCACTGACTGAACTTCCACTTGCATACCTCTAGTAGTAAGCTTTCCGACCAAGGTACTAAAATCCACCGAGTTAAACTTCTTGTGTCTCGATAAGGTTTTATAAGCGTCCGCACAAGGAATAAACATACCGGATGATGCAATCGTTCCACCCGGAGTGGTCACTGTAGGGGTGGAGGGATTGGTAACCGACGACATTGGAGGCATCCGGGTCAAGGATCCTTTCCTAGAAAGGGCGGGAGGCGTGGCCTTAGATGGTGAGTTGGCATTGAATGGGGCTGGAGATGAAATTTGCATTTCCTCATCTTCCTTCACCTTATTAGCCACTGTAGCACAGAAGAGCGTAGACATGGGGTCGGTCTGACACTGGGCACACGCTCCGGGGTTTCCTGTACATCCACCGCCAGAAGTCGAAGAATCTTCTTGGGGAGTAGCAGGAACCTCGCCATCGGCGCCGCTTCTTCTCACCATGGTAGGAACAGCACCTGGCGTCAAATTTGTAATCTCACGTATTTCCACCGAGGGACCGGGATGCATCACCGGCAACGATGTTTTGCGAAAGTTGGGATTGTTCAACTGAATAGGAGGAAGCGAAGTCTCATCATCATACTCATTTTCTTCCTCCCTTATTTGCTCAACGCTCAACGACTCATTTAGCCGTGCAGCCTCCTTCGCAGCTTCACGACAAACACATGGAGTATCATCGGAACAGAACCCACAATTCTCCACCGGCGATGCTTCGTTGAATCCTTCTTCCTTCTTGATGGTTTGGAAGAGGGTTCTTTCACTTTGACTCTTTTGTTTTAGCTTTTTCAAGTCAGGCATGGGCTTCTTGGCAAATTGCTTGGTGAAGTCAATCTCTAGCTCCGAAGACGCCTTTCGTTTTTTCGATTTCAATGACACAGCAGCCATGGGCTTGAAAGAGTTGATGGTCTCTTCTAACGGCTTGTCATTAGAGGAATTTTTCAAGCCGACTTCGGCACACAAGCACTCGTCCTTCAAGCAAATACCACAGTCAAAGTCAGCAGAGGTACTTGAAGTATTATTAGATCCATTAGGCTTGTCGGGAGTAGTGTTATGGGATACTGGAGTCAAGGTTGTGTTGGAAATGTGCAAATTCGAATGGCCGTGGTGGTGTTGTTGAGGTTGGTTGAAAATCGGCGGAGAGTCTGCCAGAGGGGCTGGCAGTATCTGTTGGACAGAATATGACGACGTGGATCCAGCGGGCGATGCAGATAAATGTTGGACAGGTGATTGTTTAATAGATGATTGTTGAACATGAGGGCTGTAATATGAAGAACTGTTGAGAGGAGAATATTCTATCCGGCTAGAGTCTTGTTGCAGTTGCTGTTGTTGAATATTCTTCACCTGGTTGATGTCCGACCGCATTTGTTCGAGGTTCTTCATAAGAAACTGATTTTCAATCTTGAGTTTATTAATGGTATTCACGAGACCCATTTCCTTAACTTCCTTTTCCTTCTCAACTTCCAAAAGTTTTTCTTCAAGCTCTTGGACTCGGGTGGCTCTCCTTTCTCTGAATGCACGCTGGGCAGCCCTATTCTGAGCCTTGCGTTTGGAAGCAGGAGTATCAACGCTGGGCTTCCGACCTGGCTTGGGGCGAGGAGGAAGTACCCATTCTTTCGAAGTTATGATCTTGGGGAAACCGTCGGCTCCCAGCGCAGAGGGAGTTTGGAAGGTGGCAATAGGACGGGGACTGGGTTTGGTAATCATGGCATTTGGTCCGGAGCCGGCGCCCGATGAAGGAGGCGATCCAGCGGATGCAATAGGCGAAGGGGCCAAATTTGATCTCGGTGCTATCGCAGAACCTTTGGAAGACATCTAAAACAGTTAGTAAAGGAATAAAGAAAAAGTAGTAGGAGCCAGAATTAAGGAGAGTCAATTAGGAAAAAAGTTAGTGCAAAGAGGAGAACAATGTGAAAAGTGAAGAGCGAACTTCTGATTTACGCAGAAAACCCGATTATAATGGTGCTTGATTGGCTGCGTGCGGGACCGGCACTGATTAATCAGATAATTTGCAGAAAATTTTTTTGGTCAGGGTTAGAATGAGAAAATTATCTTTCCCATCAAAGTGCATAAATGGAAGGTCGCAGGTATGAGCCAATGGGCGCCGGGAGTGCGCGACACAAAAGTTATACAGGTACATCCAATTCCTTAAATTCCGTGGCTCACGTGACGTGGTTCTTGGCGGTTCCTAGCATACATACCTAGTAGGGCGAAATGGGAGACTTTGGCAATAGAAAATGGATCCGATGAGAAAAGTGGTTATGAAAAGACGTAGCCCGGCGTGAGTAGACAGAAGAAAATTTCAATAGCGTGGAAGGTCGGTAAAACTTTCGTACAATAAACACGGGGAACTGGCTCGAATTAACAGCGATAAGGAATACGCAAGGCAAGGAGGGAGCTGGCAAGTCAGCGATATCCGGTTCGAAGTGAAGGACAGAAAGAGGGAGAAGTAAATAAGTCCTGGATGGGGGAAAAAGAACGGTGTAAATTATTACTCTTACTGATCCACGACTGGCTAGAATTATCAAGGAACGCCAGGGAAGGGTCGTGCGCAGGCGTCCGAAGTCGGCGTGGGCACACCACCCGTGCACCCATCGGAGTAAGGATGGGGTTGGCGGGCCATCGTGATAAGAGCAGCAACGGCAACATTGGCTACACGAGGTAATGATACATCTCTTCTATGTACAGATCATGCGTTACATAACATTAATTAGTTTCCTTCGATTTTTCGGCCTGAGCCTTGGCAATATCCTCGGCGGTTGGGGGACCCTCTCTGATCATCTTGTTCAAGGTAATCTTTCCATACTCATCCTTCAATCTTTGTTCTTCTTCCAAGAATTTGGATGCATTCTCAGACAAGTATCTTTGAAAGTGTTGATATTGCATTTGACCATGTTCCCGAATCACATCCAATGGCATTTTAGGACCAGCAGACGAAGATTGAGAAGGTTCCATACCCATCAATCCGGACAAAGCTGACTTGACTTTGGAAGTTGCTTCAATAAGGTGCTTGTTCTTCTCGTACCACTGCTTTCTCAAGAGTTTTTCTCTTTCGGTGAATTCAGCAATGATATTAGATTTATCAGTGTAAGAGTTAAGAATGGGTCTCACGTCCTTAATGGGTTGAGTAGCCACGTACTCGAGAAAAGGAATCAATCTCACCAAGGTGTCATCGACCTTACCATCCCATGGCTTTAACACAATAGAATTTTCTGGTTGCATGGAAACAGGATCTTCCTCCACATCAATCATAATCACCTTACCAAGATCACGGTTCAACAAGCTCAAGTCCTTAATCAATTTTCCATCCTTGTAACGACACCCTTCTCTAAACAAGGCATAGCTGACATAAGCATGTAATGGGTCCAATTTTGCCACCGTCTTCTCGGAGTACATTTGCGAGTTACTGGAGAAAATGACGATTTCGTAGTACTGGGAGAGATAACCAAGGAAGTAGTCGAGACCAGGTCTCTTTGCGGTTCTCCATCCAGTCTTGATGTCCCATTCGCTGTGAATAAGCAAGTCGTCCAATGTCAAGACAAGTGTCATTGGACGACGGTATGCTTCTGGGGGTGGTGGAGGCAATAAGTTTTCAAAAACCGGCTCCGAGAAGAATGTGAAGAGGGATCCGAGTCTCCTAGTTAATCTATTATAAACATCTCCAGGAGCGAGTCCATTGGGAATGTCTTTAGCATCAAGGCGAGATTGCTCTTCTTCCGAGTCCCAGTTTCTTGACATGTAACCCACACCAAGAGCACCACCCACCAACGTGGACACATAAAACCAGTTGGCATACCTTTCACGTTGGATGTCCTTGGATGTTTGGTTTTTTCTCTTTCTTCTACGCTCCTTGGGAGACGATCCAGTCTCTTCTTCAGCTGCTGACTTTTCCGATTCCTTTTCTAAAGGTTCTTCGAATCCAGCCTTTGCAAGCAAGTCTTCCGTCAAAATACTTTCAGCTTTTGATGGCTTTTCATCCTTCTTTTGGGTAGAATAGAATTGCGAACCCTTGACAGCCAATGGCCTGGGCACTGGAGTCGCTCTTAACGAGCTGGCAACTCGTAAAAGGGACCGTCTGTACATTTGCAATGGAATGGCAATTTGAAGAAAAAAAATTACGTGAGAAAAAAATTTTGAAACCGACAAAGCGCGACCACCCCACTCTCACATCACTACGCTAATATGCTTAGATCCATTACCCCCTCGCTACGGCACTACTCCAAGCCTCTGTATAAAAAGTCGGGAAACTTCATTGCCAGTGCTCTCGAGTATGTGAAGGCGGTGGATGACCATCACGCTAAGTTACAAAAGGCTCCTACTTCAGACAAGACCAAGCAACTAATGGAACGAATCAGTTCCAACAAGGAGCTCCTTTACATGGTATCGGTATTCCACAACGAGTTACGTAAGATTGGCATTGACTACAACACCCCTTTGGAGCTGCGATCGTCACTTCTTTGGAAGTATCGGTGGAACTATGTGGTTAAGTATGCCAAAATTCACAGTGAGTTTTGGGAACTATGCAGATTTCAAGATATCAGTCAGCAGGAACACAGTCTTGGGTTTTCTCCAGAGACTATCGGCATTCTCGACCCCATCAACTTCGAGCGGGAAGTTTATGAGCAGATTCGGGCCGGAGTTTTCGAGAACACTGACTTCAGGGACGTGGATATGGTTGTTTTCGCCCGGCCAGACTTTAAGCCTATCACGAAGGAGACATAAAAGGGCCAGAAAAGTGTCAAAAGCCATACACCAGAGACAAAACTCTCTTGCTGCGATACATCTTGATGCACAATCAACTACCGAGACTGTAGCATCTCTCGACACAGCACTTCCGCGTGGCAGTGACTCTCAGCGGGCCAATTGTACATACGTCATAGCTAAGAAATCGTTCATTTACAAAAATAACTATGGCTTGGGGATATGGAGCGACTTGGAGATTTCACCGCTTCCCTGGAGAATAAAGCCAATGGTGAATGCATGAAATTCAAGGACAGTCCCCTGGAAAAACACAGGTCCTGGCAAATTTCCCAAGATTTGATCATTGTACACCAAGTATGCCATGGTTGCCACGCACCACAAGTTGGTGGGCACTGGCAATCCTTCGAAATACTTCGATTTACCCAGTTGATCCTTGGGAATCTTGTTTGTACTGACATTGAATCTAGCCAATCTGGTCAATCCACAAAGTACCCAGTACGACAAAATTAACACATCCACCGTGGATCTAAATCCAATGGCAAACGCAATAATGGCAGGACTGACGGCAAAACTAATCAAATCAGCCAACGAGTCCAATTCTTGCCCCATAAGAGAAGACTTGTTTCTCAATCTGGCGACTCTTCCATCGAAGAAGTCAAAGAACAACCCCAAGCAAATGAAGAAATGGGCTCTTTGAATATAGTGGGTTTGTCCTGTCAACGCAAACCGCAAGCAAGATACAATGGAGTAAAACCCGCTGAATCCGTTGAGCAAGGTGATGAAATCAGCCATGTGAAGGTTTCTAATCAAACTGAAATGGCGGTCATCATCAAGGAATTGTTGATATTCCTTTTCATCTGGTTGGGGCAATGGTTCCTGGTTAGAAGAAAGAGAAAACAATGACGAAGAACGACGAATAGGTGGATTGGGAATCTGGACAATTTCGGCATCGCTGTCGGCATCCGATGCAATGGCCGATTCGTACTTCTTGACTCCAGTTGAATAAGTCATGTTAATCAGCAATTGACTAAGAGAAAAAAAAAAGTGATGTGTCGTTAGTAAAATATGGGTCACCTAGGTTGCGCGTGGATAATTTCAGGCTAATACATTGCTGCGATGACTCCGGGGACTGACTGACGCTCGTGGGCGGTGCACTTTCTCAAGCTGGCCCCACGAAAATAGATGACCAAGCGAATCGCTCCCCCAGTCGACCCAGGATGGGTCGATGTCGCATCAAACAATGAACATAAACACCCTCGATACCGGTGAGTGCGGGTCCGCTTGGACCTGCGTAGGTCTATGAGCACGGGACAAAAGGGGCAAGTGTAGTCGTATCGTTCATTAATATAAATACTATGAAGTGTGACCCGAAATGAACACCTTAGGTATCTCATCACGTCTGTCATCTGTCAGATCACTATCATCAGTTAAATTGAACTTTGGATTACCAACATAACCCTTGTTTTGAAATAAATCACGATTGCTGTTGATAATCTTTTGAATGTTGGAAGGATGTTGGTTCATCAATGAACTGATGGATTCACTTGACGACACTCGTGACAGAAAATTGGTGGTGGGAATGTAATGGGATTGTGGCTCTAAGGGGGGAGAAGCCCGTGACTCAGCTTGTTGGATCTTAAGCGTTAAGATCTCTTGTTGCTGTTTTAATACCTCCTGTTGCATACGTAAATATGTTTCGTGCTCGACCTGATGAGGAAGTTGAATCGTCTGAGTTCCAGCGGGAGTTGTGGAAATAAGTTGCGGAGTACTACCGTTGATGGCGTCGGGGCTCTTCTCCGATTGTGGGCTGGTGTTGATGGAAAGACTAAGCTGAGGCTTCTGGTCACTACCACCGCTGGGTTCAGTGAAAGATGATGACGGCATTTCTGAGGTGAAGGTGTCTTCAAATGGATTTGTGTTCTCACTCTTGCCAGAAACACTGGGGGTTCCGATGCGTGGAGTGAAGATGCCCGAAAGACTGTGGTCCAGGTGATTGATGTTACCTAAATTCAAAGAAAGAGAATTAGGCTTGGGAGCTTGTAGTTCTAGTTGCTTCTTCTTCTTTTTCTCTTCCTTCTGTTGATTGACTTCCGCTTCCCGGTGCAGCACCTTGTCAGCCACCAAATTAAAGCGGCTGATGTGATCGGCACCAAACTTCAAGAGCTCCGCAAGATCACCGTACCACGAAGTAAAATCCTGCTCATTGGAGCACTTGAAAGTAAACTTGTGGCTCGTGTTGGAAATTTTCACAAGTACAAACTTCAAACTCCTGGAGTCTTTAAGCTTGATAGAGTAATCATTGAGGTTGTAAGACTTAACGGGCTCGTCGTCATGTCCAATGAAGCCTCCAACTTTATCCTTGCGAGACTTCTTAGACTGTGCAGCTGCTTCCGAGGTATCAGGAGAGGTGGGCGTCTCCCTATCAAGCTTGAACTCATGAAGGTAGTTGCAGGTGAGAACATAATAGTAGGAGTTGTAGTTTTTAAGAATCTTCAGCTTCTTGTACATAATTCCGAATCGCAAGCATTTGTTGTGAATGGAATTTGCATACGGAAGAGAGATGGAGCTGTAGTTGCGTGTCTCCTTCTTTGAACATTGTTCGGTGGATCTATAGGTATTGACGAATTGAGGACTATGCAGAATAAAGTGCTCCCAGTCGTTTTGAGTATCCCTGGATACCGTCTTTTTCAAGATGCTTAGCAAGTTCACCACCAAAGTATCTTTCATGGAGTTGGACGAATACACCGATTCCTGAGTAATAAGTTTACCTAAGCGATCCGTCACCACGTTGAGTTCTTTCACCACGTAAATGTGGAGATCCTTGGAGATAGTTTGAAGGTTCACATACGATGCAAACATGTAGTTTTCATGAAGAAGCTGAGATTTGATCTGGTAGTCCACCTGTAATTTGAGAAGGAAAGGATCATCCAACACTCCTTCGTCCTCGTCATCCTTGCCATCTAAATCAGAAGGTTTGTGCTTCAAGACCGGCTTGGAGTCAGAAAACCGCTCCACTGCATTCATGTAGTGGTTCAAGACCTTACCAGATTCACTGATCTTGCGTAAGATTTGATTGTTGGCAAACGATTCGTTCTTGAGGGTAGAACGGATTTCCTTGATCTTGGCATTGAGATTCTTGACAAGATTCTCCAAGCGAGGAATAAGCTTGGCAGACATCTCCCGATGGAACTTCGTCTGCGCTTGGTAGAGCTGGTAATGGTGATTGACCAATGCAGGCGCAAGATTGTTGAAGAGCGAGTCCTCGGGGAAATAGTTGGGAGGGATAAACACGTCATTTCGTTTTTCCAAGTCCGGTGATGCAAGTGCTGGCGACGTACTGGCATGCTGGATAGGAGAACTGGGCACCGGCTGCAACGAGTGCAGAGACGCGTTGTTGGTGTAGTACTTGCTCAAACTATTCAAGGAAATGTTCCTTTTGTGACCATGATTGGATCCCTTCAAAAACGACTGGTTGGATTTTGTCTTCAAAAGGGATGGGCGTTTGACTTCCGTGGGAGGCGTGATGTTGCCGTCCACGTTGGTGACGGAGCTGGTATTGGAAAGAGTCTTGCGGAGTTCATTTTTAGGGGTGGTGTTGGTGCTATTGTTGGGACTGGAATGATGATGGATCTGATGGTGCTGTTGTTGCTGATCCACCAACAGCCGGTACTTGATGGGAAGATTCTTGAATCCGGGGAATTGCACCAGGTTTATGAGCTGGTAGTTGAGGTTGGCTTCGAACTCCTTCACCATGCACACTTCCTTACAGTAGTGGATGAGACTCTTAATGAAGCTCTTCCAGAACTTGAAATATTGCACCAAGTGATCAATGGGTTTGGAGTCGGGCGCAGGAAGGTTTACGTAAAACGGAGACTTGGCATCTGACAGCGGAAGAATCTCCTCTTTTTCGAAGATGAAGCGGGTCATGGTGCTTCCACAGTTGCAAGGTAAAAATTGATCAACTGGACTGCCGTTAAATGAAAGAGACAAATTTGGGAGAAGGATTCTTTTTTTTTTTAAAGTTGCGCTTATAGCCTGTTATATACGTCATATTATGATGCGAAAGATCTAGAATTGTCCGGGAAGGGCTTTGGTTTTTCCATGGCCCAACCCCCTCTCTACCATTTACGTCCCAATAAAGGGCTACGCCGGATGTGTCGTAAGTGGCCAATCAGACTGCAAGACGCCCATTTTCAACGATTCAAAACAATGCTACATTTGGGCATCTCTACTTCAGAATAGCAGTAGAGCCGGTTTATTTACCCATCCGCCCCATTCACGAGTGCATCTTACCGAATATTCTAGCGATGTCTCACCTCTTAGCGATTACCTGCTAAGGCGCCTTAGTGATGATTGTGGCCGATAATAAAGAGAACACCTCGATTGCGGAAACTCCGGCGGGGCAGGCGGGACGAACGAGCGGGACGAAGGGCAATTGAAAACGGGGAATTTGTCGCATTAGGAACTATTCCCGTGCTTCCTCCTCTGGTATGACCCTCCACACAAACAAACAAAAGCGATGTTGATAAGCGACGTTCGCAAGGCGCCAGAGTTCGAGTGAAATGAGGCAGGTGTATAATAGGGAATTGTTCACGATTCATGTTCCAAGGGGACGTCTCACGTTTCAAGCCTTGTGTTAGGGTGGTATGGCAAACCACCTGGCGTCGCGCCAAAAGGCACGGTTGTAGGGAGTCACCACGTGATGGGGGCGGTGCCCCAGAGGGCCTCTAACTGGACCGAACGGGAAACCGTCAGCGTTGTTATATTTGGGACCCCTAATTTGGGACCGAGTGATCCTCAACGTGGAGTGGTCGGATGCAAGAAAATTGGCAAGGAAAACTGACCTTAGGAGATGGCAAATTTTCGGCACCATACATAGGCGGCCTGGGCGAAGTAAAAGAGTAGCATTCGTCGGGGACGGGAGCTTAGACCAACACTTACCACAATAGCCTCGCCCACAATAGAGGAGCTAAGGCGGCGCCAGATACGGAGGCGCGACGTCGCCCTCGCCCGCGCAAGCGGCCTTTTGTTGGTCCTCCCATTTGTGTCCAAGGCGTGGGTGCAAATTTGTTGTCTGTGCACTATGGCTTCTGTCTGCTATCCCCTATTGTACGAAGTTAAGGCTTCATCAGTCTCCAGTGATTACTCTTCCTATTTAGATAAGTCATCGGGGCTGTCGCCCCAGACTTCGTTTGGCTCGCCGGTGGAGTTGGAAGTGTACCAGAAATACCGGACCAAGCGATTCTCACTCTTGTTCAACGAGCCGGCTATCGGGTCTCCCATCAGCGGATTGACACTCCTGGAGTTGGACTTTGACCATGGCTCGGACATCACCCCCATGCAGTTCTCTCTGTTTGAAGTGATCGTATCGAACGGTCTGGTAAGCCCTGCTGTGGAGCCCACGCATCCGCCTTCGCTCAGGGCCTACTGTTTGCAACGGATACGCAACCTTCTCTTCAGGCCTTCGAGAGTCTCCAGAATTGCCATCAACATCCCCGACACCGATGTTCCTCATCGTATCAAGTTCCACGACACCGCAGACATGATGTTGTACGAGACACAGTCGCCCATTTATAGTGACGAGGATGACCATTACCACTGTGACGACGACGATGACTACGACGACGACGACGGGCTCTCCATCATCTCCTCAAAAGTAATTGCTTCCATTCCTTCCCGGGCACCAAGCTTGTCACAGCGGGTGACTGCTTCGTTGCGCCGGACCCTTAGCAAGAAGAGTTTCCGCGAGGACGATGGAGCTTACCGCTCCATTCTCAAGAGTAAGGTCAACCAGAATTATTCTAGCGAGTATATGAAGGTGGAGGAGATTGATCGCATGGACTGGAGGAACTTCTTGGTAGAATTTCAACACCAAGAGCTGGTGAAGATGGACCAAGAGCCTTATCTCTCGGGCTATCGCCTCGAGCAGCTCCGTCGCTACTATCTGTGTGAAAACACCTTTGAGCCATGTGCTCCTAATTATGTCGTGTAGCATTGCATCAGTTATGCTAGAGCCAATAGACGCAGTTACTGGGAAGACACAACTGAATTATAGTTTGGGGGTGGCTCCACGCGTATATTTAGTGGAGATTCCATGTGCCTCGGCGCACATCTGGTAGTTGGTGTATGCTACGTGTAAGTATATGCCTATTGCTTTGGCATCCTCTCTAAATCGATGCCATGTCATGTAGCATGCCGATTAGACCTTGCATTGTCGTCATCAAATCATGTTTAGCTATGCTATGCTTGTATCTGCAACTGACACCATTTTTGGCTTGTGCTTGGGTTTCACGCTTGTATTTCTTGCTTAAGTTTGTTGGGGTTGCACTTTCGCAGCCATGCTAGCTAGCGAAGACGAACTAAATCCCAGTACTTCTCAGTACTACAATGCTATAGTCGATGAAGGATTCAGGAACTTCCTAGTCAACTTCCACTGTGGGAACTCGACTCCAACATCTTACAGTTTTGATGATTTCTACTTCCATCCCAATGACTATTATCTTAGTCAATATCTATCGCTTCCACCAACCGATGGGTATTCGGATCCATCACAACCTTCTTTTGCCAACCGGAACTCCCCCCCAGACACAATTAGCGCCCACGAAGACGATTTCTACCTGGCTGGCTCTGGTGACATGTACATGTGGCCCAACAACAACGCTGTGGTGGGCCACTTGCTTTTGTACCCCGACAGCTACTGTCACCCAGAAAGGGTTCACCATCTGGTGGTGGCAACCGTCATAAAGGAATTTGAATTTGAAGACAGACATTCCAGCGAAGCTCAATTGCCCTCCAAACGAGTGTTCTCCAAGCGCCGTGATCCAGAAACTGAGTGTGAATGGCATCCGGAGCTGATATATCGAGCATACACCAATATCACCCCACAGTCCACTGACCGTACCGAGTACTTCTCGCGTATTCCCATGTCTTCGTGCTTTGGCAAGATCAACATGCGGGCCCGAAGAGCGTGGGTTCGTACTAAAAGTAGTGGAGACAGAAAGCGACCCAAGACGTCGCACTCAGTTGCCATTCCCAAATAGCCTGTCATGAGGTGCGAATTTCTTTTTGCAACGGCTTTCGACCCTGAATTGCCGCATCCGCACTCACTTACCTTTCCTCTGGTGGCATGGTCTTGCTTTAAGTTCCTTTAGCATGTAAATCGGTGAGTCATCATCTGGGATGCCTTTCGCGTGGTATAAGATGCCATAACAGTCCAGTGATTTTTCTTGCAATTTGCACCAATTATGCGTGGAGTCTTTTTGTAGTATTTAATGTAAGTTCATCCCCCATCCTAATGGTTTTGTTGCAAATCATGGACAAGAAGGATAGCTACAGTGAGATTGATCACATTAAGAGTGGTAGCACTCAAGAAACCCCAAGCGGTATTTGGAACTCCTTCAAGGATTCTTTCAAGCCTGCCACGCATTTGCAGTCGCTCACTCATCAGGACGTCTCGTCGGTGGACTTTGAAAACATGACTGACATCCAAAAGGCCAACATCAATGCGTCGAATTCTCAATTGACCAGAGGTTTAAAGCCAAGACACCTCCAGATGATTGCAATTGGAGGAAGTATCGGGACTGGATTGTTCGTGGGTTCTGGTCTGGCTCTCAGTACCGGAGGTCCTGCCGGTATCATTATTGCATGGACCATCACTGCAACCGCCATCTATACCACCATGCAGGGATTGGGAGAGATCGTATGTGCATTTCCGATAAGTGGTGGCTTCAACATCTACGCCACCAGATTCATCGAGCCGGCTGTTGGTTTTGCTATTGGCTGGAACTACTTCATGCAATTTCTTGTGCTCTTACCTCTAGAACTTGTGGCTGCGTCCATCACCATCAAGTACTGGAACTCCAATTTGAACTCAGACATCTTCGTGGCCATCTTCTGGGTCACTGTGTTTCTCATCACCATGCTAGGAGTTCGTGGTTACGGAGAGGCAGAATTTGTGTTCTGTCTAATCAAGGTTGTTACCGTCATTGGTTTTATTATTCTCGGTATAGTACTCATTTGTGGAGGAGGTCCTACCCGTCACTTCATCGGAGGAACCTACTGGAGGACCCCGGGTCCATTCGCAAACGGTTTCAAGGGTGTATGCAGTGTGTTTGTCACTGCCGCCTTCTCGTTTGGTGGTACTGAAATGATTGGTTTAGCCGGTGGTGAGGCTGCAAATCCCCACAAGTCGCTTGGCATTGCTATCAAGCAAGTTTTCTGGAGAATCACTATTTTCTATTTGGGCACCCTCACCGTTATCTCGTGTTTGGTACCATACGACTCAGATAGATTACTTGGCGGCACCAGTTCAGTCGATGCTGCCGCATCTCCGTTTGTCATTGCCATCGTTAATGGTGGCATCAAGGGTTTGCCCTCAGTCATCAATGCAGTCATTCTCATTGCTGTTCTTTCTGTGGGGAACGCTTCTGTTTATGCCACTTCCAGAACCCTTAACTCATTGGCTGAACAAGGAATGGCTCCTAAGTGGACGGGCTATGTTGACAAATGGGGAAGACCATTGGTGGCTATTCTCTTCACGAACTTATTTGGCCTTTTTGCATTCATAGCTGCTTCTGACAAGCAAGAAGAAGTCTTCAACTGGTTATTGGCATTGTCCGGCTTATCCTCCATCTTTACCTGGATGGCTATCAATTTGTCCCACATTAGATTCAGAGCTGCCATGTCCGCTCAGGGAAGGAGCCTCGAGGAACTTACCTTTAGATCCCAAGTAGGCGTGATTGGTTCCTACTACGGGATCATTGTGAATTCCTTGGTATTGATTGCCCAGTTCTGGATTGCGTTGTTCCCCATTAGTTCTCTGCCGAGTGCTTATGACTTTTTCATTGTTTATCTTGGTCTTCCTGTTATCATTGCATCCTGGATCTTCTACAAACTATGGAAGAGATCTTGGACCTTGTACATCAAAGCTGATGATATCGATCTTGATACAGGAAGACTATTCATCGATCACGATTTGATCAAGCAAGAGCTGAAAGAGGAGAAGGCCTTCCTAGCATCCAAGCCATTCTACTATAGACTTTATAAGCTGTGGTGCTAATTGCATAATGAATTAACGATTCCGAACGTACTCACGCATATGTCATATAAATCTTGGGGTAGGCCCTTCCTTTTAGCTACGCTTCAGATCCTTTTCGTTGGCCATTTCTATTGGCTAGGTTTCAGATACTTGTCATAGGCTCCCTTGAACAACTCAGGTAGTTTCTGCAGAGTGTAGCCCCAGTCTCTGTCCTTCCACTGGTCCTCCACTACCTCGGTTCCGCTACTCTTGAGCTGCCTGGAAACCACTTCGTTCTGCTTCCACACACGAAGTATGTTTCCGCCCATAAGCTTCAGAATCTGATCGTCAGTAGCACCTCTCTTCATACACTTGATCAACAAGTCGGGATATTTGGAAACATCTTCTAAGCCAACGGGAACAGCGTCAATGCCATCAAAGTCAGATCCTAGACCAACGTGCTCCCACCCAGCGGTATTTGCAATATGAAAGATGTGATCAACGCAGTCGTCGATTGTGACTGGCTCGCTAGCATCTTTGTCTGGGTTTCTAAGGAAGCTTGGGTAGAAATTTACTTGGACCACCCCTCCATTCTCTTTGACCTTGGCCAACACGTCGTCAGGTACGTTTCTGAGATGAGGACAGATAGAAAATGCCGACGAATGCGAGAAGATAACTGGCGCTTTCGTCACCTTTAAAGTATCGATCATAGTTTGATAAGAGACATGCGATAAATCCACGAGCATACCGATACGGTTCATCTCAAGAATACACCGCTTCCCTAAGTCCGTCAATCCCTTGTCAGGTAATCCAGCCGCCACTGAGCTAGCAGCAGTGGCAAAGGGATTGTCACAGTTGTGAGTAAGTGTGATGTATCTCACACCCATATCGAAATACTTCCGAACCATGGCAATGGAAGCATCACACTGGTGAAGGCCCTCCACTCCGATAGTAACCGCGAGCTTTCCCTCTTTAAGATAAGCATCCAATGCCTCGGATGAGGAATGTACGAACTTCATGTATTGGGGAAACTTATCAACTAATCTCTCGGTGACGTCAATTTGCTCCATGGTGTCCCTAACGATAGGATCTTTCACATTGAAGTCTTGGGTAAGCGGATCCGGATATCTGCACTCTATGAATGCAGAAAAGAACTGAATTCCCAATCTTCCTTGTCTGATTTTGGGTAACGATGTATGGTTTATGACCTCAGCATCGAAGTCAAAGTCATCGTCTGATAACTGATTATGGAGCTGGATACGAAGAAGAAACGGGAAGTCATTATGAGTATCCACAATTGGAGTGTGTTTCAACAACCTTTCGAGACGAGCCTCTTCTGAGTTGTCCTGTAGCACAAGAGACTTGATCAAGTTCAACATGGAAATGATTAGATTACTTAGTGTTTGCGGCTACGGACATTTACAGTATGTTTCCGCATATTGGGCGATGATCGTTACTGCCGTCGATCCATCAACCAAGGTAGCCAACCACCAACGTCTACAAACTGGCACATTGGCTTTGCGGTAATCGACTCAAACACGCTGTCAAGGACGGTTCTTCTAAATTCAATTGCTGGATGTATCGGTGCTCTTAATGTTAGTACGATGCTTAATACTTCATGTAGTGTTAGCTGATTTCATTTTTTTGCTCAAGACATTAAAGAGCAAAATCATGACGATAACGCATAAATTCTAATCATTGTATCGTGACATACGTTTGTGAACATGAATATAAAAAAAGATGGAAAAAGTTTTGTAAGGCATTGAAAAATGTTGGCATAAAAAATTTATATAGCACCGAATGTGCCATACTGATAATTACGCACCTCCACCATTTGTACTTCTTGCTAGATGCTCTGTAAGCTCAAAGCACCATTTTCTCAAGACATCGACCATAGCCTCGGTCGACTCTTCGACGTCTTGTTCTCCGTCGTAGGTGCTAGACACCACGGTGGGGCCAAGAATTCCGGTGCTGACACTGGCTGGATCTAGCTCATTAAGGGCTTCGTTCTTGGTGTCTATTATACTCTCCTGGCGCTGCTGTGAAAAAATTTGATCTTTCTGGCTGAGTTCAGTGGTAGCCTTCGGAGGAATTGCGCTCTGGAGAAACTTCAACCATGCGCCTGTCTCCTGGCTACCGCGAGAGCTTGGGAGCTTGGAATCGTAAATGAGTCGCGGGAAAGCAGTCAAGGAATTTGGCATTCGGCGTTCGTCAATCTCCATGGAATTGAAATTCGACCCTTTATTGCCTAATAATCCCATCAAGTCGAGCGTTGTCATGTTTCGGTAGACTTCCTTGGGATTCAAAGATGGCGAAATCACATCGGTAGGTTTTGCGGTCTCCACAAATCCGTTGATGTAGTCAATCTTGATGTCCGAGATCTTACCGAAATTTGCAAGTTTGAGAAGAATGTCCTCAAGCTCATCCTGCTTAGTGTTGAGTTTTCGGTTCAAAAAATCAAACCTAATGGTGGTGTATGATTGAAGATATCCCAAGAGAATTTTAGCCTTAAGATTTTTAAGAATCTGGACAGTGGCATGCAATGTGATATCGTCATCTAGTTCTCCAGCGCCCCTCATCTCCTCCATGATTTCGTTATAGCTCTCGAGGTTTTTTTCATCATAAGACTTGAGAAGTTGGATTAAGTTAGCGTACTCCGGTAACTGCGAGTACGTTTGGGTCTCCTGGGACTCAAATGGATTCACTTCATTCTCGGTAAGCAAAGAACAAAGACTCAAGTATGTCAAAATGTTTCGTTTCGACAAAGAGCCCGCTTCATCGTAGTTCTTGAAACACTCATAAAACTCCACTCGTGCCTTTTCGTAGTTACCTCGATAAAATTGCACCTTTGCACCGCATTCTCGTATGATTCCCATGATTCGAGGGTGAGTCACGGCGCTACTTATGTTCAAGCTCTTTCGGTACAACATGCTAAGTTTGGGAAGGTCTGTCCTAGGCTGGCGCGAGTAGCAGTCTATTTCAGCTGCGATTACTTCCAATGAAAACGTGTTGCGGGTGGTCTCTGAGACTTCACGTAATTTACCATTGATCTTGTCAATCAAAGCAAAACATTTATCTAGCTTCAGTTGCTCCAAAAGACCGTTTAGGATATTAAGGTTGATTTTGAGCCATAGTCGGTCGTTGGTTCCGCTGGAAGATGAGTCTAGGTACTCTAGGATTATGGCGTTGAGACGATCCACAAATTCCCCATTTTCACATGTGGAGTAATTACTTAGCATCTTGTTAAGACTTTCTTCCACATAGTTGCGATTCACGGAAGGAAGGAAAAGCACCAATTCCTCGAGGTAATGTAAGGCCTGCTCATAGTTATGCTGGTGATACGAAATCTTAATAGTTTGTTTCAATGACTTAAAAATCCACTCTATGCTATCCTCATCATGATCGCTATCTTTGAGATCGATGATTTCCTTCAACTTATTAATGGCTTGCAGTGGATTGTCGTCTTTTAAGCCCTTGGCATTATAATATCGGTTTTCCTAGATTGTTAGAAGCCAACTTGACAAGCATAAACACAACATACAAATTGATAATCTTCATTGGATTCCTCAACTTGTTCTTCTTCTTCGTCGTCTTCGAACTCAAACTCGTAAGACTCTTCTGATAAGAACTCTTCTTCATCAGACATGGCCGAAGGTTAGTTGATTCCCTCGCGCAATTATTGACATCTATATACAGGGCAGGGCCTACCTACAGTGACATACCACGATTACAACGACTGATACATAGTCGGGAGAGGTTTGGATCCAGCCAGCACTAAAGCTACTTGGTGGACAAAAAAGGTTATAGCTTTTGTTATTAGTTAGGGTATGGGAAATAAAAAGTATTAAACTCGGAAATTTCACTGATTTACCAAAAAATACAAATAGTTGCACCCAAACGTAATCTCATTCACTTAAATATCTACCAAATTCGCTGCCAAAGATTAGGCTTGCTTTGAGTGGCTCTATCAATGTTAGGTAATGCCACCCAAAGAACAATCATGACCACGTATAATGCAACGAAGATCGGGAACAAAACGTAACTTCCTCGTACTTCACCAATTACCCCTACGAGGAATGGGAAAAGAGCACCTCCGATAGCTCCAAAAGTAGTCATGATAGTAGTGCCGGGAACCTGGATCTTCCTTGGAAGCATGCCTGGTCTTACCGAAGTAGCAATAGCGAATGAATATAGAGGTCCACTGGAGACTCCACACAAAGCAACAAATGCTCCCGAAGCTTCGACCCCTGGGAGCGACCATGCAAGAGCAGCCGCCACGATGGACACTAGACAAAATACAACTAGACTTCTTCTCGTACCGAATCTTTGAGCAATCACATGGGTAAGAGCCAATCTTCCTACCGTAAGGCACGCCCAGAATGCAGACGCAACATACCCAATCGAATTGATATCTCCATGACGATAATCGATAAGAAACGTGGTACACCAACCAGCGATGCTAACCTCAGCGCCCTGATAGAACATTAAGAAGAAAGCAAAGAGCCAAGTGATGTGACTATGGACAGCCTCTCTCATACTCTTATCTTTATCAGTAGTCTCGACTTCTTCTTGGACAACAGTATCATTTTCCCATGGCTTTAAGTCTTCATTTGCACCACGAAATGCATATCCTAAAAGAGCAGTATTGAGCACCATACATCCGCAATTTATAAGGAAAATCAAGTTCCACTTCACGTTTCCCTTTGTGATCATAAGAGTTGAGAGTAACGGACTTATTGTTGCACCCAATCCATAGCTCGCGTGGCTGTATCCCAAATACAAAGTCAGGTTCTCCAAATTTGCCAAAAAGACATTCACATGAGAAAAGCATGCGGCCATTCCAATTCCGCCAATGAAGTAGCCTACCACTACCAACGCAAAATGATAGCCCGATGATACTAAAGCATACTGTACTACTGACAATATGCACCCAAATACAATCGACCAACGGCGTCCCATGATTGCAAGAACCTTGTGTGATACAAAGGCAAATAGAATAAATCCAGCACAGTTGCCCATCCAGATCAATGAAACCACAGCGTAAGAAATTTGAAAGTCCCGTTCTATGAACGGAAGTACGGCACCGACGATGGCATCACAATATCCACAGGTAAATGTCCATATACAGAGTCCTATAACTCTTAGAAAATTCTTCTCCGGATAATGAATGGACATCTTTGGCGGAAATTGGGGTGAAGTCCCACTATGACTTTCCGAGACATTCTCGATATCATTACCCGTATTGTGGACACTGGATACTAATTCGATGTCACCACAGCTAATTGAAGGCATCGCATGCGAAGTCGCTTGTTTCATGGCCGACGAAGAACACCGAAACTATATGTTGAGATTAAGTCTTTCCCTATATCGACCAAAAGATGCCGTAGGAAAATTGTACCGAAAATCTTGGAGATTATTAATGCGTCCGGGGAAAATTTGGGGTAAGATTTTGCGTCGTAAAATAATCTATTTTTATTATATAATGAGTTTTCAGTGTAAGACCACCACCTGTCGGTTTAATACAGAGCAAAGGTCTATCTTCTTTCATAAGTGAAGAAATGGAGGAAAACATAACCGAGGGTCAAAAAGACGAAAATCCATCCAATCAAGAAATAGACATCTTTATTGAAGGCCGACACTTCGAACCCAAATGTGGATAGAATAACAGCACCTGGAACCTCGATTGAAAGTCCGTATTTCTTCTCCTTCAAAATCAAGTCCTTGACTTCATTGATGGCCAACGCCTCGTATGCATAGTGGAAGAGAGAAATCCACTGTAACCACTTAATTTCCCCACTGAGGTCCTCGCTATTGATGAATAACCCGGCAAACAAAAGTGAGAACAAAAGCACTAATACTCCAAGCATGGTGGAAGTACCAGGCTCGCGGATGAGTATTCCCACAATGAGAACCTCCGATGCAATGGCCACATTGAAGAGCACCAACACGAGAATAGTCTTTATGAAACCATTGTGGTCCATGGTCAACCCCACAAGAGGGTACATAATGCTGACGAGAATGATGGGAGGGAGAACTCGAAGCGGGAGCACGTCACAGCAAATCTTACTGAAATAGTAACTGAAGGGATGGTAGTAGTCGTTAGCACGTTCACGAATAAAAATAATTCTTTCGGATGAAAAGGAGTGCAACCCGGTTAATGAAGAGAAACCAAAGAGAGCAAGCACAAAGAAAAAAAGCCCAAGTCGATTTTGGAACCCACTGATGTCGTTAGAAACGTTGTAGTATAGGTATCCACAGAAGCCACCCACAAGCAATGACAACACATAACTTGTGAGAAGAAGACGAGGGTTTCTGTAAAGGTTCTTAAACGTTCTGGAGGAAAGAACTGCAATTTGAGTGCCCACGCTGGCTTTTTTGAAATAGTGGTTGAGAACCTCAGACGTTTCTTGCTTGGCTTGTTCAATCTCCTGCTTGAGTTCAACGGCGAGAACAGACTCTCCGAAAATTTTGGGCAACTTACTCTTGACCACCACAGTTGTACCATCGGGGTGATTGTAATCGTCTCTGTGTACTGCAAAGTGTTCCCATTCACGAGTCGTGTCATCGCCTTCCGAGTTTGTGAGAACAGCGTGTATGTCTTCCTCACTAGCGCCATCAACTTCAACCACTTGCTTTTCGACGGTAACATCAATGAGATAATCAGCAATGTTGTAGCCAAGTGGACATCTGTACCCGTTTTTCGCAAAGAAGTCATTGCACTTGATCATTTCTCCGGAGTACACAAGATCACCTTCACTGAGGAGAACAAGCTTATCAAACAAGGAGACAATATTACTTCTTGGTTGATGGATTGTGAAGACGATGGTTCTGCTGTAATTGCGAGATAGTTTAACAAGGCACTCAACCACGTTGCGAGCATTATAACTGTCCAAACCCGAAGTGGGTTCGTCCAAAAATAAAATGGAGGGAGAGGTGACCAACTCACAAGCAATCGATACCCGTCTCTTTTCTCCTCCTGAGATGCCTCTTTTGAAATCGGACCCAATCACGCTATCCTTGATCTTGAGAATACGCAATTCCTTGAGAACTTCAATTACTCTAGCTTGTTTTGCCGCCAAGCTCATAGCACGAGGAAGACGAAGTAACGCACTGTTCAAAACGGTTTCATACACAGTAAGGGTAGGGAAAAGATGGTCTTCTTGATCCACAAATCCGACAATCTTTTTGAATTCCTTTCTGTTGAGAATCTGTCCATTGACGACAATATTGCCAGATACTGTACCATTTTTGTTCTTTCCGGCAAGAATATCAAGAAGAGTGGTCTTTCCTGCACCAGAACCACCCATGATAGCCAAACACTCGCCTGGCTTGACCAAACCAAAAACACTCCTGAGAATAGAATTACCATTAGGTGCCGTGTAGCAGATGGAGTCAAATGAAAGGGTTGCGGGGGAGAAGTTCTCATTAAGAGCATTACGTTCGGTTGCCAAAGGCTCATAGTTGCCCGCTTTTTTGAACAAGGGACTCTTGCTGATATTGTAGATAACAGTCAGGATAAGACCAGCGCAACTAACAGCCACGGCGATGATGGTAAAGATGTTACCCAAAGTCAACTTGTTATGATCGGGAAGATCATACCCAGGAATTTCACTCTTGTGAATGCACTCTCCTGAGTTACATGCAAGAGTGATGTAAGGATCTCCGAACACAGCAGAGATTAATCCATTCATGCTTGGTTCTGAGAAACGACATTTGTTGCTGGCAAGATCACACGAAAAGTCACCAGGACCTTTTATAGTTTCGGTTAAGAACTCAGAAATATCAATTGATCCTGCTTCTCCGCAAAGCATCTTGTCCGGCAAGCATTTGCAGGCAACATTTTCACAATTGAAGCGAGTTGAGTTAGACTTGAGATCGAAATTGTACTCACACTTATCAAGGTCACAGTAAAATGATTCGTTTTCGTCAATCCAGAACTGGAAGTCACAGGTTGATTCGGTTCGATTACAACTGAATGTTGCTTGAGGCTTTTTTCCATCCAAGATGGAAATGATCTTGGCGTTGGTTACATCACACATTTGGTGACTCTTCCTAACAACCAGCCCTCCCTTATAACAAGTTCCTTCGATACCTTCGGGCATGAAACCATCACACACATCATCTCGTTCACAGATGTTACAGTTAATTCCCAGCCATCCCTTAGAACATGAACACTTATCTTTGTCTTCTCTAATTGGTCTTTTAGAATTGCCATCAGAAAGACTTCCACAGAGGGCTTGTGAGCAATCCATACCACCGAACCCATCCCGACACTCACACATACCGGTGAAAGTGTTACATTGGGAGAACTGGGTACACTCAAAGTTGGGTAAGTTGCAATTAAAGCAGGGGGGGCATTCATCCTTATCGCCATCAGCATTCTGGTTCCGAAGCGCCTTCTTAATATCAAAAACGTCATTGAAAACGGCATTCCGCTTTATCCGGTCAAAACTATTGTAGACATCTTCCGGACTATTAAGCTTGAGCGACCAAACTGTCGAAAGCAACCCCAAAAGCACCACTGGGAGTTTCATGGGGGGAAAGTAGCTGAAAATTGGAGATACCGCAGGTGGCTTTTGAGATAATTAAGAAGCAACTTGCTCGGTCCCCATAAGGAAATGTGGTTGGGACACTCTTATCTACAGGAATAATACACCCGTACCGCAGAATTTATTCGTATGTAATGATTTTAGCACTTGTTGATGACTCTCTTCAAAGGATCCACATAGTCCTTCATCAACGACTCCTTTACGTAGACGATGTAGTAAGGTGTGGCTGTATTTCCTTCGACGAAGTTGAAAACTTCAGAAGCCGGAACTTCGGTAACGGATTCATCATTGTACTTTCTGAAAATATTTTTGTGGGGGTCTCTGATGTAGACCCAGTAATGACCATAGCTAGCTTCTCCTCGATGAATGAAAATAGCAAAAATTGAGTACGCAACTTGCTTGTATGCATTAAACTGGTTGGAAACATTTTGCTGAAGCTCGTTGAGCTGAAGGTGAATTGTTTGAAGCTCTCCCTTCAAGGTGTCAATCTGGTTTTGAATAGCCCAAATGGTTTCTGGCTTGATGGAAAGTGTGTCATGAGGAATAACCTTAGACTCGAGATACTTCTTAGTGGCACTCAACGAATCAATGATCGAAAGCTTGCTCTCCGGGTCGGTCTCAAGAATAGCGTCCTTCCGTTCGTGAAGCTTGCGGATCTGCGATTTCCATTCGAATACCTCCTGCCGCTTTTGAACAATTTCTTGGTCCTCTGTGTCAATGTACCGATCAAGGTAGATGAGCTCACTGAAAGGGATTGGCTCAATTGACTTATAAGCCATCAATTTTTCTCTGTCAAACATCACCCGTTGTACGTGGAATTGAAGCACTTCCGGGAGCTCCTTAATGGTCAAAGACTTCTTCACGAGTCCCTCCTCCAATTGCACGATATCTTCGCTGAAGTAGTTATCGAGTGAGTCGTAAATATCCTTTGGGTGGTCGCTCACATTGATGATCAAACTAAAAAATCTCTCCACAGAAACACGCTTCTTAGACTGAGACTCAAGAGGTGTGATGGTCTGTTTAGTCTTCCCGTAAAACAATTTTTTAATCAAGTCATACTGTTCGCCATCTTCTTCAAGCCTCTCTGGTTCCAAGGCAGTCTCAATTTGAAATGTGACGTTTTCAATACACTCAGTGACATCCTGTTGACGTCCAATCTCAATGGTGCTTTCTATTTGCTCCGAACTGATCTCAAGCATCTTGGGCTCGTGAGCCAAGACATCAAGCTCACGCTTTTCCTCGATTGACTTATCTTCAGAAAGAGTCTCACCGGTTGAGATTTGCGCCACCTTGGTGTTTTCAATCATCTCCACGTCGTCCGGCGACTGTGAAGGAACAAGAATGGGTTCGTCATCCACACTATTGACTTCCTCAATCATATTAACATCATTGTCTTCCTTCACTTCCTCGTGTATCTTGAATGTGACAGGCTGAGATAACGGCAAGAAAGACAAATACGCAAGCTCCTTGCTCGGTTGAACACATCTTTTGTCAGTGTGGATCATCTGCGTAAACAAATTTTCAAGGTGGTGGATGAATTGGAATGACCGCTTTATTTCGCTGTCCTCGACCTTCCGACCACCAATCTTTCTGTCACTGAACTGAGAATAATCCATGTCCTTCTCACTAAACTGAATTATGGCCTCTCTGAGTGGTTTGATACAGAAGTAATATTGAAGCAACGAATTCAAGTAGCAAGTATTTCCAATATTATCTAGCCCAGCGGGCCAATTTTCTGCCGGAAGCAAACTGGAGTCAATATTACCAGAGTTAAGAAAATGAAGTAGGATTTTAGAGTCTTTGTTCAAGGCAATTATCTTGAGGCACTTACGAAGAACTCGAATATCATCGACATCATCCTCCAAAGAGTTAGTTAGTTTTTCTTGAAATTTTGCAATCACCTCAAAGTCGTTAGTTTCAGAAGAGACTCCAATTTTCTCGCATGCCTCCTGGAAAGTATATGAAATGCTATTACCAAGAATCTGGGGACACTTTGTCTCAATATAATTCATGAGAATATAGCTTTTTCTGTGAACTGCGACTGAAAGCAATGACTTATAAAGAAACGTCACTTCGTCATTAATGCGCAAGTTGTTTGCCTGGAGCACTTCGTCAAGGCGAAACTCAAATGCGGTGATTACCACTTCGTCCTCGGTGATTTCTTCAATACTCAAATCGCCGAGCGCGATGTCAACTGGAACCAACTCCCGTTCAAGGAATTTGTCAAGAATATCACTGTTGCGCACCTTAGAGATGATGCGAAGATTCTTATTGAAAAACGAGTAATTCTTCTTATCACTTCTGAACGCTGTTTGATACATGGCAATTATGAATTCATCATCCATGTTCACGACTTCAGTATATGGCTCAATGCTCAATGACTTGAGAGCGCTGATGTAATCACTATAGCCAATGAGGTCACCACGCTGCGCCAAATTACTGCAGTAAGCTTTGAGCTTGTTTGATGACAGATTAGTTTTGAACAGAATGATGCTGCGGAGCGAGTCGATGTAGTGAGGTTTATTCATGGGATCTGAGTTGATGGTATTTTCGAAGCACTTGATAACCAATTCATCCTGGAAAAAAGTGCAACAACTCAAGTTGGTGAAAAACGGAAGAGTGTTGGAATTATGATTTCTGCCCAACGTCATACATGTGTTCTTGTCCAGCTCGTTAAGGGTTCTGTATATGATAGAACCATTATCGCTGAAAGAGAACTTGGTGTCGAACTCATTTGTGTGATTAGGGACCTTGAGTTGCTTCGCCACATAAATAATTTCGATGATCTTGCGCATAAACGACTCCTTTAATGATGCATTGAGGTACAACGGGGGAGGAATTAGATGAGAACTGGATAAAGTGAACCCAAGCTTATTCAAAAGAAGACTAATATCTAGTTTTGAATCAATAGAAGTGGATGTCACATTTATTTTCTGAATGGGATTCTCGGGCGGGCATAAAACGGGGCCCTTGAGCACGTTGATGAGGGTGTGGAGGCAGTGCATAGGAGTGGGCACAGTATCTGGTGATAATCTGGACTCCTCGTTGTTGGCAATAGCATTCAAATATCTAGCCTTCACCACATCAGTGTCGATTAATGGTTGTAAGTCTTCAGCATCAAATTCCTGAGAATACAATGTCACTCTCATTAGATGATTAGAATTCAAGCACCTGAAGAATGCATCGTCTAGTAAATTAAATGAGTCAATGGAGTCATTACTGAGTGCACCGAGGTCATCTGCAGACACAAGGTTTTTGGGGATGACATGGTATTCGTGCTTATCCACAAACAGGCTGACAAAAGGACCTTTCTTCTCCAAGATCTGTATCCGGAAATGATTAAGGTCTTCTAGTTTTCTATTCACCAACAACCCTCGAATAACGGTTACGGTATAATCGTCATCAATGCTAATTTCCTCCTTAGATGGAGCATGATCTAAATGGTTGTTTAAGGTCAACAAATCATAATCTCTCAAATCGTGAGACGCAAGAAGTTTGGCCAAGTCACTAGAGTACTCAATTGGTCTCAGATTCAAAAGACTCCTATTGAAGGATTCTAGTAATTTGCTTCTGAACACCGTGGTGTATCTCAAGTCGTCCACTATGCGATTGATGGTTTTGTAAGGGTACTTGATTAGAATGTCCCTTGTAATGGACGTAGCAACATGGGGTTTGGCGGGAGTCGGGGATTCCAGAGTCTCTCGAAATGGATTATTGCTTTTAAATGCCACCAGATCCGGAGTCTCATCCTTTATGCCGGGGGGTGAAGACATTTGAAGGTTGAAGAAGGGAGTAGAATATATGAGGTAGAAAAAAGTGTCACGTAGTTTGGTTTAAAGCCTCAATGCGGCAACGTGAGATCGCCCGTGATTTCATGAATGGGTCGATGACCCACAACTCTGGGCAGGTAGTGGGGCGGCAGTGGGTCCAATAAATACAATCTCGCACGAGGATCGCACTTGACAGAGAGAAATTTCCACTTGCGTGGGCTCATCCGGTACGATTTAGGCGGTGCGACTTCGCAAACTTTTCATTTTCTCCATTTACCTACTCCACAATGCCTGAGGCGCCAGCAATTGACTTGGAAAAGATCAAGAGTAACTCAGATGGATCCATGGGAGGAATGGCCAAGTCTGCTTTTAATGAGGTGGTAGCCAATAACCCTTACTTTGCTGCCGGTGGTGGACTAATGCTACTTGGTACTGCGCTTGCAGTAGCTCGCCAAGGATTGGTTAAACTGACAGGATTCGTCTATAGACAATTACTCGTTGACCTAGAGATTCCATCTAAAGACAAATCATATCTTTGGTTTCTTGAGTGGATGTCCAGATACAAACATCGGTCCCTGAGGCATCTTTCTGTGGAAACCAACTTTACCCAGCATGACAATGGAGCAGTGTCCACCAAGTTTTCATTGGTGCCAGGGCCAGGAAAGCACCTCATTCGCTATAAGGGTGCATACATGCTTGTTAACAGGGAGCGATCAGGGAAACTTCTCGATATGACCAGTGGAACTCCGTTTGAAACGGTCACTTTGACTACGTTGTCCAGCGACCGGAAGTTGTTCTACGAGTTGCTAGAGGAGGCCAAAAGTCTAGCTCTAAAGGCACAGGAGGGAAAGACGGTGCTATTCACGTCCTGGGGTCCTGAGTGGAGACCTTTTGGACAGCCTCGGAAGAAGCGTCTTTTGGGGTCGGTTATTCTCGACGCTGGCATCAGCGAGATGATTGTTAATGATGTCAAGGACTTTCTCAGCAGTGGAGAGTGGTACCACAAACGTGGAATTCCGTACAGAAGAGGCTATTTACTCTACGGACCCCCGGGGAGTGGGAAAACTTCATACATTCAAGCGTTGGCAGGAGAGTTGGATTATAATATTTGCATCTTGAACTTGTCGGAGGCCAACTTAACCGATGACCGACTCAACCATTTAATGAACCATATTCCTGAAAGGTCCATCTTACTTCTTGAAGATGTGGATGCCGCATTTAACAAAAGAGCACAATCGGAGGAAAAGGGGTTCCAATCGGGAGTAACGTTCTCGGGGCTCTTAAATGCATTAGATGGTGTGGCCAGTGCCGAAGAGTGTATCACGTTTATGACTACCAATCACCCCGAAAAACTTGATGCTGCATTGCTCAGGCCCGGAAGGGTTGACTTCAAGGTGTTGATTGATAATGCCACCGAGGACCAAATCCGTCGTATGTTCCTCAGATTTTATGAAAATGAACACGAGTTGTGCAATGAATTCTTACAAAAGTACCGTCAATTGGGCTTGCCGAATGTCAGCACTGCTCAGTTGCAGGGGTTGTTTGTCTATAACAAAAGAGACCCCCAGAATGCCATTGCCATGATCAACAGTTTGAAGACGCCCAATACGGTATTCTGAATGAAAATTACGCCCATGGTCTTAATAGATGTACATAGGAATAAACCTAGGCAAACCAGATATTGGCACGTGTAGCCCATACTAATTGACCAAGAGAGGTGAGCTGATGTGGAGACGTATAATTATAACTGTGTAGAAATGGGTACCGGACCCAGCTATGCTATTTCGTAAAGTGGAGAAATCAAGTTCATTTTCAAGAGCAATTGCTTGTCGATGGGAGTTTCTGGTGGGGCTGGATGGCAAGATTCGACAAGTTAGCCCCTGAAGTGGCGAAGTAGCTGTTGGTGCCGGCGTCTAAGAGCAGCGTCGCTCGGCAGACTTTCCTCGCCCACCAATTTATTGAGATAGTGGATATAAATTAGATAAAGTAGCACGTCTGAGTTGTCATTCTTGAGAGACTTATCAGATTTGGAACTGAGGATTCTTCGAAACCGTGGCTGGTTATAAGATTTGGGGGCCATAAAGTAGTAGTCGAATATCAATATCTACATTTGTAAACAACGCGCTGACGTAAGCGATGCAACCGATGGATTTATGGTATACACTATATTTTCCTCTTCTTAAATTTGGAATCGTCTTCCATCTCTGTTCTCCTTAGGACATCTGGAGTATTCCCATTACCTGCACGGGATAACAAATTATAAACGGAACCGTTTCCATTTTTTATAGATTTATCAAGTTCAGACACTGACGGAAGAACATTGCGAGCACCTTCATCATCATCTTTTTCGATTAGATCATCCGAATGCTCGTGCTTTGTAGAAGCAATTGAGATACTAAGACTTGCGCTACTGCTGTGAGATGAAATATCACCAAGACGATAAGGAATCAGGCGTGGCGGCTGATCTTTTGGAGGAGACGATTCGGACAACGGAGGAGAGTTTCGCGACACCCCACCCCCTGGAGGATACAGGGGAGTCATAGGGTACTGCACTGAGGTTCTAGGTTGGGGTCTTTGAATCTGACTATCAGAATGGATACTTGTCAATGAGTGACGCTGGTGAGGATTTTGTTCGGGAGGAAGCTGTTCAAAGTTCGGAAGGGAGTTGGTTCGGTGCAGGTTATCTAGTTGTTGAGGTTGGGTATTTGGGGGGTAATGGTAAAGGTATTGAGGCTGGTGATACGCCATGGGTGGGAAGGGATACTGCTGGAAATTGTTAATTCTTGGAGAGCGGTCAGAAGACGGGGGGGTTACTCCAGGAGCTTGCTTTTCTATCGATGTAGGAACGTCAAGTACGGTTTTGGAGTTTTGGCGGAATGGAATAGGCTGCAAAGGGTCCATCAATATAGACAGGTGGCGATTCTTGACATCCAGGTCATTCAACTTTACATTCCGAAATGCAACCTCGTGGTTATAGACAGTGTAGTTTGGATTCAATGGATAATGTTGAGGGATGATGGTGGGGTTGGAAGAGTGACGAGAAGGATGAGAATTATCCAAGTGATAAGACAGTTGTGGTTGTTGCGCAACTGGAGCAGCTGGAACCACAGGGATCTTACTTTTGTTAACAAGATAATTCTTAAAGTCAATAAAGTCACTGGATAGAGAAGTAGGATTGGACGGTTGGGGACGAGACATGGGAGAAGTGTTTTGGTCATCGTTCAAAATACTGTTAACGGGGGTAATGTTCTTGTTACGATCAACCACCTCAGCAAGGCTAGAGCCGGAAGACTGGGCGAGCCTTTCCACAATCTCCACAAACTGAAGAAGATCCTGTTGGTTCTTTTTCGATTCTTGCTGAAGAGCTTCGTACTTAGTTAAGATGGAATGGTTTTCGCTCTTCAACACGTGGACAGAGTTCTGAAGCTCTACAATCTTAAGGTGTAACGGGTCTAAATGCAGTTGAGAGCCAGGCTTCGAATGAATTTTGTCATCTGCGCCCGGAGCAAGTAAAGAAGTCGAGGACAGTTGTTGAGGAGGCGGCGGTGGAGGCGGAGGTGGTGGAGGAGGAGGACAATCAACCATCTGATAAGGAGAGTTGGGACTCTGTTGACCCGAAGCCACAGAGACTTGTTCCTGTTGATGGTATAGCTGGAGAGACTGGTGGTATTGTTGATGTCGTACGTATTCGGTTTCATCGGGGGTGGGTGCATATGGAGGAATGGGATTGGAAGTGGGGGCAGGAGGAATACTCTTGATATTGACTACTTCCTTATGGGCATTTATGTTCTTGGAACTTCTTCTCTTGATGAGTTTGAGTGACTCCAAGTCACCCTTGCGGAATCGATTGGTCGAATGACGGAATTCCCACTTAGTGACACCGGTGGAGGAGTCCTTTTCGTCGCCGTTATTGTTGAAATTATCATTTACCTTGTGGAAACCATACATATTCAACTGTCGAATGAAGGAAGCGATGTTGGTATGTTTGAAGTATTGAGCCAAAACCTTCAGGAATTCTTCACTCGGATAAAGATGAAAGGAAACATTGTTGGGAGACCACCAAATTAAATGAGAAATGGACTCGTCTTCAAGCATGTCATAGAGTTTATGGATGAATACCGTCTGAGTCTTACCCCCTAATGACAGGGAAGTCCCCGAAGCCGATCTTCCCTCATTGGTGGGAGTGGTGGACCTTACTCGAACCACAGGCTCAGTTGTTGGTTGAGGTGTTAGTAGATCCGAGAGAGAATTCGATCTTGACGGCGGGTTTGACATTAAACTTTTATGAGAAGGAAGATGTTGATAGCTTTTTTTTTTTATTTTTCCTTCAAGGACAAGACCGGTGATACTCCTTTTGTGAATGTTTTATGAAGCAAGAAATATAACCGAAGTGGATGATGATCTTCCTGTCACCACTAAGAGTTCAAGAAAGTCGTGAAGCAACGATAGTTATAGGGGCGTGAGTAACGGTGGTGGGCTAAAACACCATGTAATTTGACGGAAGTACTTTTATGTTCAAGGACTCAGGTTTTGCGGTTTGGTGTTTTTTTGAAAAAAAAAAAATGTACTGCTCACAGGGCCATACACTGGAGAATTTGGAATTGAATCTGTTTCCGATATTTAAGCGCAAAAAATATCACCAAACTACAAGCGGCACGGCTAATTGTTACGAACATGCTGCCGTGATATACCATACAATCGGGGACTTGCTAAACGTAACTATAGTCACAAGTATTACTGGCTAGCTTGGTGGAAAGCCCACTTGGAGTTAACTTCTCGACAAGGGATGTCCAAGTTCGGTGATTTCCCGTTCGCTCCCCTCCCAATTATTTTCTCCTCGCTCAATCAGCGAATAATGAATGCTCATGAGAGAAGGAATTCAAGTGAAGTACAGCGCCCAAATAGTCAGAGAACCTAGCAAAAGTGGCCGTTGAAGGATGCAATATCGGCGAGGAGTTTGTGATGAATTTTACCTTATTTTTTTCATCGCTCAAACACTATTTCGGTGTCACCGGGAGCCATCAAAAATAACAGTCACTTGGTTTGAAGGATGGCATCTGTATCCAAGGGTTGGTTTGCGGTAGATTAGCTACATTGAATGCATTACGACTGTTTTGTACTCGTATTATGTAAGTGCACAATTGGGGCTTACATCAGCCGGATTTAGAATTAGCAATGCCGAATGCAAGGTTCAGGTATGTAGTTGAGAATGAATCGACAACCAATGCTCAATAATGGATTGAGGATCAAGTCTCATCGTCAATTGGATCTTGATCCACTGGGTATGGTAAGATTCTAATGGTCGACTAGAGACAATTTCACTTTTCAATTAAGTCTTCGTGTGAATCCAATCTGTCTAGCATGCACCATCCTGCCTTATTTCAAATGACCCCAATTACATTTTTGGAGCGAGGCCGATTTTTGCCAGGGGGCTCCTTTGTCGAATAAATCATTTTTGTCCTCTGCTTTGACTAATTACCGGCGCGTCACGTGGATTTCCCGGTGCTCGCTTCCTTGCTCTCTCTCGTAGTCTCGTCCCCCCGCCTGCAATGGAACGTTGCACCGGTGGCCATTCGCTTTAACGCCAATATTGCACCTACGTCACCAGTGGATGGGGAGCTGTGTCAAATTCTCCACTTTTGTGTTTTCTAATTTCTGTATCTTACCCCTAGAAGCCTCCCCCGAAATTAGTTTTTGCCCCCAAGTCGACCCCACCCCAATTGTGGTGAAGAAATGAATGTTTTCCCCGTAGGCCCTGCGGTGAAATTTAGGGGGCTCTAATTCCCCGTTTCTAGAAATGGCTCGCTTGATCAGGCGTCCGCCAGCGGTCGCGGCTCCAGCTGCTTTGATTACCTGGCCTTGGGCAATTGCTGTTACCTTCGAATGCCCCCACTCTAAGCCTGCCCGCTCCTTCTAAACCTTCAACCCCTCCCCCTTCCGCGTCTGGTTGAGGCTCCTCAATGTCTTGTCCTCACGCCCCCAAGCCTTCCGGTGAATCTAAACCATCCCACAAACGTTTTCCCCCGCCCTTTCCGTCTTCGTTCCGGGTGTTCTTCTGCAATGCCATTTTCCGGTCCACCTCCCCGAAACCTTAAACAAGAACTCTTTGTCCCTAAACTAGGACCGCCTGTGAAATTCTTGAATTGCTTTTGTTGATTATGGTAACAACACGTCTAATTGGCTGCCGTTTCTCTTGCTTTTTTTTCCGTGACTATCGCGGCGCTCCGACCGACAATCAAAATCCCGTTACGGCGCTTCAATTTCCGCCCACCACATTTCGCTGATTGTCAGCAAGCCTGTCGCAAATATTATGAAACAAATAAAAAAAAAGAAAAGAAAAAAAAAGAAAACGAAAGGTGTGATGTGTTTGGTGTATCACATAGTGTATTTTTGCCTCATATTTCATGTGTAGTCATCATCCTCTTTTTTAAAAAAAGAACCCACCTTCTCCCTATAAACACCCTTTTTGCCACTCAACTCCTTCTATCCCCGTATCTTTCCATCGTCTGCTAACGTTAAGTATCAGTGGAGATCTAGTTGCCAACATTTCAAGTTCCGCTTCCGGAGTATCAAAATCGCATACGCTTGTACTCCCTCCCATTTTCACAACCATTTTGGACTTTCACGTTCACTCCATATTTCATCACATTCCCGATCCCTTTTGATCATCGGCATCCTCCATCCTTTATCAGAATCATCTTTCCCTCCCTTCCGAACTTCCACAAACTCCCCTCGATCCCCTCCGGTGTCCTACTTCCTATATTCATTATTGCCATACAGACTTCGAAATTTTTCTGAAGTCTTCGTCTGTCATTCCAATTTTGATTTTACTTTCTTTTTCTGTTTCTTTTTACCTAGTCGAGTATTCTGCTCAGTTAGGTCCTACAGGAGAAAAAAAAAATAAAAAAAAAAACAGACGCCCGCCCTTATTAATTTAACCCTCAAATTACATTACCTTCGCACTTACGGCACATTTTCTTTCTTCGTCATATCTTTATGAATTCACAACTAAATAACCTGAATGAAAATCAGGACCAGGTATTTGAGGAAACCACTTTTCGTCTGGTGTTCTTAGATTCTTCTTCCAAAAGAAACTCCACTTCTCCATCAAATGACCAGGCTAAACGAGTCAGATTGGATGCTCGTCGTCCTCTGCGTCATTTGCCGTTAGACGAGCACTCTACACTGGTCAAGGATGTCTCTGAAGACGCTAATGATGCTGTGGTTACTCCTCCAGAGCCCGTCAAGAAGGAAAAACCGTTTAAGAAGTTTTATCAACCTTCGGTTCAGTCCCTCAAAAAACCTTCCACATCAACAACAAAGGCTCCCAAATTCATTAGAAGATTTAGATCCAGATCCCTTCCAATCATCAGCTATAATAATCCCTCAAGCTCCTCACGAGCGCTCATGTTTCCCCATCACCATCTTTCTAAATCCATAAAACCCACGAATCCTTCTGCATCCTCCACGGTTACTCCTCCCCTTCCTCCTATCAATTTACAAAGTTTAAAGGAAATTGACTTGCATGAAATCCTCAAGAATCCGCAATTAAGGCATGATATTCTATTTGATCCTCAGTTACAATTTAGACCAAACTTGGATGGTGAAAGAGGAAAGAAGAAACAAGTCATCATTGACAAATATTGGAATGAAATTCAAAAGGAATGTAAGCAATTTTTCTCCACTACGTCCACCATTAAAGCCACCAGATTACCTATTCTTTTCACAACCTTGAGAGATATACTCTTATCTTTGCTTCCGTATAAGGACCGTGCTTCCGTTCAGGAAATTATGGATATTGACTTATTGGTTCAACAATTGAACCATGGCTCCTTTGATTTTGTCACTCTCGCCAAATGGCTTGGGGAAGTCTTCAAAAGCCATTGTGCTCCCATGAGAGATTCCTGGGTCTGTGACATGATTTCCAAGTTTGAAGCTGCATACAACGAAAATTCCGTTGAAAAACTCGTTCAAGGTCTTCGGATGATATTCTCCATACTTGAAGCCATGAAACTTGATGTTGCTAATCATCAAATCCGCATCTTACGCCCCGTTCTCATCGAAACTGCGGTTGATTTCGAGAAGGATTATTTTAATCAACTCATTAATCATTGCAAAATTGACATCACCGATTCATTGAAATGGTTTTATAAAAACTATCACAAGAAGAAGTTGTCAAACGTTACCAGTGACTCTCTGAATTTGAAGGTTTTCATTACTTCCTCTATTATTGATTTACTTTCCTGTCGTAACATGGCTACTGAATTCCCTTCCACCTTAGCTTTTGATCATACTCGCTTGGTTTTCCTTCGTGCTGATGTCCGTCAACTAGTTTGTGTTCAGTTGTGCATTGTCCTTTACAAGCAGTTGCTTCTTAATTATCAACCAGCTTCAACTTATAGAACTGAAGCCTTCAAACCAGAGAATATCAATAAAGTGCAAGAGGAAATCTTGGCTATTGTTACTGATGATAATGGAAATGTCAAGTGGACTAGAAATGTGCAAGCCATTTCTCTTCAATTGGTTAAGAATGCCATTACCAACCCCAAGTCAACTGCTCCTGCCAACACTAATCTTCCTCAATCCATGATTGAATTCAGTTGTAACTGGCTCATTAAACAAATTCAACCTAGCTCGGATGTTTATGGTTTAATGGAGAGTAAGATCTTCAAGGAACTTCTTAATGAGATTGTTGGTAATCTTGACTTTGAAAGTCTGCTTGCTTCCCTTAATGTTAATGAAGATTATTCAAATAAGAAGAAAACAACTTCTGAAATGAATAATATTGCCTCCAGAATTTCCACCTTGGTGAAATTTCATTGGAGCGTGTTTGGTACTTATTATACCGAGTATTTGACTAATGCCAAGTCAAATTAATGTCATGATTTATAAATTCTACTTTTTTTTTAACTTCTTCTTTCCCGGTTCGGTTTTGACATTCATCATTTATTTCTAAATACCTGTTTAGCATAATGAACATATTCAATCAAACATTGCTACAGTGCTTTTCAGAGCTCGAACTCTAAATCATTGACGTTGGCATAAGCTCGAAGAAGAACAACAGAATTGCGGATCGCATTCTCTAAAGTATCCATCTGTTGTTTCACCGTGACATATCTGGGGTCGGTACTATGATAGATGAATTTCCACTTTAACCATTCATTCAAGTCATCTTTCGAAACGGTGACATTCTTTCTGCCAAAGAGTAAACAAAACACCAAAACGTAGCTTTGGTTGGATCTTTCAAGATGAAAATTTAATTCACATTCTATTTCATCGATTAGCTCCTTGATGGGACCTTTTAAGGAGAGAATTTGCAGATCCTCTACTCGGCCTAAGAATGCTCTGCCAATTTCGACCTCATCCCGGTCTTGGGTTTCCTGACTTAGAGATGGACTCATCAAGTAAGGGATATTCAGATCGTGGCCATGATCATCAAAAGTTATAATTGTTTTCAATTCTTCATCATTTTCGTACTCATCCTCTATAGGACAAATGGTTTCCACGGGATTTACAGGAATACTATATCTATTGTAGTATTGCTGATTCAAACCCGAATTATTGACAGATGGAGGAGCTTGACCAGTAAACGGAAACATGGTTGGACTATGAGTGGACAAATCTAGATCTGGGGTAGATGCGTTTATAAGTAGGCGGACTAACATGATACATAACTGACACACATGGGTTCAGAAATGTAACTTTAGGCGGGTTCTTGTTTGATGTGAGATGGCGGACTTTCGTCTTCCTCAATTGTAGTGGCCAAGGTGCTATGGGCGTATGAATTATCGGTGGCCATAGCGGCAGATGTGCCTTCTGTATATGGGCTTGATAAATTTAGCGGTTGATAAGAGGAATAACTATATCCATCATCGTCTTCGTATAGGCTTTCGTCTGATTTTACCGCATAGTCGTCCTGGATATTAGAGGAAGGTGCCTCGCTTTTAACTTTGGAAACCGTTTGGAAACGTTCAATCATTCGATCCACGTTTGGGGTGGGTACATTCAAGTCCAAACCGTGGCGTGATTTAAGCGGTTGAGATAGATCCCATTTAAATGTGTGTGATATGAGACGAAGCATAAAGCCACAAATTATTCCCACCACTACACCAAAGATGATGATGGCCATGACGTGATGAAGGAGCTGGACGAAGAAGAAAAACAAGTGAGGTAGCAGCTCCTTGATAATCTTGTAGAGAGTAATTTCAACTGTGTTGCCTCTGAGTTCGTAGTCAATGGATAAGACATGGAGGAAAGGCTTTAATGGTGTGTAAACAAAACCATAAAGAATGATCCGAAACATGGTCACAACTGGTATTATCACGGTATTATTGATAAACGACGTGACCAACATGAGAGGGGGGCTTATGAGATACAACCATGTTATTGAAATCGGCCATGTTATCAATGACATGACAAGTTGGGTCAATGATTGATTATTCATTTAGCAAATACTGGGGAAAATTGAGATTCTTGCTAAAAAACGACTGACTGCGAAAACGAGCAAAAATAATGACTGCTGAAACTATATGTATGCAACCGCTTGAAATCGACGTGGCAAGTAGACAGTGATGAAGCGTTGGTGAAAGTGTTGTCAAGAAGAGTTGACAGAATCGAAAGTTACTGAAGAGTGGTGAGGTTGAAATTGGAATTGTTAATATGACGAAAGCGAGATTTACGGAACGACTCTATTAAAGGACGAACGAAGCAGCAAAAACCAAAAGTAAGAAAAAAAGAGACTTTTATCAATCTAATGTGTAGTGACCGGGACTTGGTGGAAGATCACCTGAGTCCCACTCCACTGGGCTGGAGCCTAGTGTGAATTCCAACACTCCTCCATCTGTAAAAAGATCATGGGTGATCCAATTCTTGGTGTAGGAGTTACCGTTGAGGGTGACTGACTGAACATAAACGTTTTCCGCCGATAGATTGTTGGCGATGATTTGCACGGTCTTGCCGTTATCTAGATTGAGGGTTGTTTTTTCCAAGAAAGGAGAAGAAAGAAGATACGTGGTGGTTCCCGACACAGGGTACAACCCAATCAACCCAAAAAAGTACCATGCCTGCATGGCACCAGCGTCGGAATTACCTGGTAAGGCTTTGACTCCAGTACCGAACTTAGAGTTGATAAGATACCGGATGGTCGCCACTGTCTTCCAACTCTTGTTGATGTAATTGTACAAGTAGGGAGTAAGAAAGCTGGGCTCATTTCCAATATCAGCCACGTCGGCAGATCCGAACAACGCAAACATATCGTCAAGACGTTGTTCGAAAGTAGCATTGGAGCCAATGAGACCTTTGAGCGTCTCGATATCAAAGGGAACAGCCCATCCATACTCAACGGGTTTGCCCTCATACTCGTCATTTTTCCAGTAACAGCCTCCACATGAAAATGGATCATAGTCGGAATAATTGAACGAGCCATCGGAGTCCTTAGGCTGGATGAAACCGGTGTAGTTCACGGAAGAAGAGCTGGCGTCAGGGTTCCAAATGTGTTGCCAATTTGCAGACCGTTTCAAGTACTTGGAGTACTTATCATCATCACCCAATCCGGATGCCACCACCGATAACGCATAGTCATCGTAGGCATATTCCATGGTACGGGTGACGGAACGAGTATAGTTACGGGTGATCCAACCGTACTCCAACCAATCTGGAAGTGCCCCACGGCCATCCTTGTTGGAAGCATCAGGAGCAAATGAATCGTAAAGATAAGGAGGCGGAACCTCTGCGTTCTTTATCATGGCATCGAACGCATCGCTCCAGTCCACACCGTTGATTCCCTTAACATAGGCGTCGGCCATCACAATATCGGAGTTGGAACCTCCCTGAGTTCGACCATTTTGATTGGCGCTACGGCCATCTGGGGTGTAGCCATCGTGAAGATAAATGTTGGTGAGAGATTGGACCAATTCTCCGCCAACATCAGGGTTGAGAAGATTAATGAGCGGGTTGAGGCATCTGAAAGTGTCCCAAATGGTAAACCAGTCATCGTAGTAGACCTTAGTGTCATCCCAGTTAGGGTCTGGGTGTTCGCCTGTACGGTTAGATGGCAATAAATGGGAACCATAGAGGACGGTGTACACAAGTGCTTCCAAGGTTTCATTGGAAGTTTGCACATCCACCTTCGAGAATATGTTATCGTTCCATAACTTCACGGTTTGACGAACAGTACCATCGAAATCATAGTCGCTGCCGAAATCATCCTCTATGTTTTGACAAGCTTGGTTCATGCTCTTGAATGAAACTCCCACCCTACTTTTGATAGCTCTATTGGAAGCATCAAATGCGAACACTGCACCGAAAGAGCCATCTTGGGTGGTGCAAGAGATGTCTGAGGATGCGTTACCGGAAGAAGCACCATTGAAGAAAGTGGTGGAGGTGGGATTTTGGTCGAAATCCCCACAGTAATAAACCTTCCAAGGATCTTGCTCACCCCAGCCGCCTTTGAAATAAGACTCTCCGCCATAATGATGGTTCTCAACGTTGGTGGTGAAGGTACCATTGACAAAGTACTGAGACCACCATGGCCGAGAAGGTGCGGCAAGATGATGAGAGGCATTCACCACAATTAGCGGTGCATCTGGTGAGTCGCCGAAGTCATAATGAAAGATTCCAGCTCTGGATGCAGCTGCAAGCTCCACGCTTACTCCATTCGTGAAGTTGGATTGGTAATGACCCACTGAACCCAGGTCGCCTTCTTTACGATCAAGAGTAAGTTGAGTTGCGAAATCCACATCGCCTAACCATGGCAACTGAGAAATCACTCCATATTCAGGAGCCCCTCCGGTACCAGATTCGTGCATCATGGAAAAACCCGAAATCTTTCCGTCCGACGCATAGCCGGAGTATGCGTTACCAGAAGAAGAATCAACAATATCTACTCCCATTTTGATCATACCAAATGGCCGAGAAGAACCTGGAAACACATTTCCTCCGCCTTCTGAGCCAAAGAACACGTCCACATAGTTAGCGGGGTTCGAAGCCACCACCACCGATGCCCATATTATTAACGATTGCAAGTGCATGTTGATATAGTCCCATATCACGGATATGTTTATGGATTTATAGTTCCATGATACCCACGAGACAAGATATGCCCACATCGCAGGTAAATTACCATAACAATCCACACTTGGACTCGTGGGAGCTCCTACGATCCAATTAAAAGGAGCCATCCCACCATGTGTTCTAATAGAACAATAACTGTTTGGTAAGCGATTTAATACTAGTGTATTTTTCCGTAAAACGTGGGTACTATTTGAAGGAGGGATTAAAAGCCGCGCCGACGGTTGTGAGGATGCATCCCCGGGTCCGAATCAGGCATCTTAAACCATGGGGAATAAACGTCAAATAAAGTTAGACGAAACGGACGATGATGTGGGATTCTCGCTGGTATTTTTTGCAGTTTTTGGAGGCTGGTGCCGATGACAGCCTTTGTACTGGTGTCAGTGGGACTTACGAGCTCTTGAAAGACGAGCTTAACGGTGAAAAATATTCTCACGGTAAGAAAAGCAATTTCATGGATGCCATTAACACCCCGGAAGGAGAGACCTGATGAGCCAACCCTTGTGCCTACCCACGTTGAAGATCCACAAACTTAGAAGGCAAGCACGTGAGTCAATCCGCAGGCCCATGGGGGTTGCAGTTGGTGACAAGGGCCACGTGATGGTGTACACCGAAAAATTGGTTGCGATGATAGTTTTGATTACATAAGAACTTACTCCATCAACGGCTGTTTCCGCAGAGCGACCCTGTCCTGCACCACGCATCGCCCTGCCTTGATGGCCACACTATTGCTCCTAGTAAAAAATTTCCGCAAATTTGGTAATTCAAGCGTCACGGGCTCGGGCCTGGAGCTTCTGAGATGGGACGAGGTCATGGTAGCCGGGTATTTTCAGCGAAGGTGGCGAGAAGGGCGGTGGAATGACCGATTTTTTTTGAGGTGCTAGAATCTTCGGGCAGTCACGTAATCTTCGGGCAGTCATGGGACTGAGGCCTGGGTTTTGCCAAGGTTTGGTTTGAGTCCACATTTACCTAAGACACTACTGAGGAAAAATAAAAAAATACCTCAAATTGCGAGAGTGGAATTTTTTTTTTCTTTCATTCTTTCTTCATCCATATTACCCTTAGTTCCTAGTACAATTCCCAAGCTACGAGAAGATTCCGGACTTCATCAAGTTCTTCATTCCGGACTTCGAGTATTTGTATCGTCAGATACAATTAATAAACAGGCTCAGTCCTAACTTCAAATATATACATTCATGGGAGACAAATCCAAGAAAACCATTTCCAAGCTAGGCAAACTCTTTGGAGTTCTGTCGACTAACTTGTTACAATTGAACGACATGGAAAGATTTCGTGACTCTGATCGTGAGCAAGCTCTGGTTGAAGAAGAGAACGTAGCTACCAATGAAGATGTGGCTACTCCACTTCCCAAGCTATCACCACGGCCCTCCCGTCAACAGTCCCCCTTTCTTGACAAGAACACGAATACAGACCAAGCATCCTCTCCTCCTCCTCAGGGCCCTACAGCATCCGAAGGCACTATACGACCGACGTCGTTGTCGCGATCATCTTCCAATATCAAGAAGCCTTCCAAGCCTTCTTCCAACCCTGTGTCTCGTTCACTGTCTGTCAAAAACTCCAACCCCAACGTTACATCGCTCTCGCCTACATCATCGCAAGTCAATTTGGCGTCGTTGAATCATACTTTACCTGCGGCTACACAGCCGCGGTTCAAGATGTTGGAATCTGGCAGCCACGAACATCACCTTCGGTCTGCCAAACGACAGGAAAAGCTTTCCAACATGCTCAAAGATCTATTGGGAGCTAAAAAGCTCCGAGACGAAGCCAAGAGTGCTGTCCCCAAGATTCTTCAACCGAACGGTAAGCAAAACAAACCTCCCACATTATTTGCCGGCCTCGTCAACCAGGTTGAGAACAACAACGGTGCTTATATGGGACAAATTCTCGGTTCTACGGAACAACAGGATAGTCGGTCGTTTGTTGAGAAGTATGGTCGTTGTCAGGAGGTGATTGGACGGGGATCATTTGGAGTTGTTCGCGTTTCTCACAAAAAGGTGGAAACCGTCACTGGAGGATCAAACACCAGTGCTGGTGTTGTGAATGGAGGGGAAGAGATTCTCTATGCGGTCAAGGAATTTAAACGCCGTCAAAATGAATCTGAAAAGAAGTACAATCGCAGATTGACTTCGGAATTTTGCATTTCATCTTCATTGAAGCATCGCAACATCATCGACACTCTTGACTTACTCAAAGATGCGAAGGGAGAATACTGTGAAGTGATGGAGTTTTGTTCAGGAGGGGATCTCTATACTCTCATTATTGCCAGCGGGAAGTTGGAATATGCCGAAGCTGATTGTTTTTTCAAGCAATTGATCAGAGGTGTCAACTATATGCACGACATGGGTGTGTGTCATCGAGATTTAAAGCCAGAAAATCTTCTTTTGACTCAGAATGGTGTTTTAAAGATCACCGATTTCGGAAACGGGGAGTGCTTTAAGATGGCATGGGAAAACGAGATTCAGTTGAGTGAAGGTGTTTGTGGATCTTCTCCCTACATAGCCCCTGAAGAATTCACTCAAGAGTCTTTTGACCCGAGGTGTGTGGATATTTGGGCATGTGGAGTTATCTACATGGCCATGAGAACCGGTCGGCAATTATGGAAGTTGGCAGACGCTGAACGAGATGAGTTTTATTATGAGTATCTTTTGAAAAGAAAGGACGCTACTGGATATGAACCCATTGAGTCGCTCAAGCGTGCCCGGTGCCGTAATGTTATTTATTCCATACTTGATCCCAAGCCTGAACGTCGTATTAATGGCAAACAGATTCTCTCCAGTGAATGGGGAAGAGAAATCAAGGTTTGTGAAGCTGGTGAAGGTCACCCGATACTGTAGTATCATTGCATGCATATGAATTAACGTTTACTGTACATTGTTGTAAAATATTACCTTTCTCGTGCACTGAGTGTTTCAGCGGACCCCGGGTGGAGTCGCATCCCACTGATACGGTTGCTGACTGGTCTCCTGGACCCACTCTGCTCCCGCTCGCGCGACCAAGCGCCCTCTCGCGGGTCGACTATAGCCCCACGCTCCTGACTATCACCTCTCTGGCCTTTACTTCTAAGCTATAGCAGTGTGCTTTTCCACCCATCTCTGGTAATACTACAAATGTCAGTGATGACTAAGACTCACGGTAGACCCGAACACTCTCAGCTTCGCTTATAACTTGGGCAGGCCCGCCGTGGTGCTCATGGGTTTTGATCGTTTGAGAGACGCGCCATTTTCCTCCCTCCCTTTGTTTCTTTTGTTTTTTTGTTTATAATCCTTCCGACTATTTCGTGTTCTCCCCCATGGTTGAATTATCAGACTACCAACGTCAGGAGAAGATTGGTGAAGGTATGTGGATATCGCCGGTGCGATCTGAGTGATTTGTGTGTCATTACTAACGATAGGTACCTACGGTGTGGTATATAAAGCACTTGACACCAAGCACAATAACCGAGTGGTGGCTCTTAAGAAGATTCGGCTTGAATCTGAAGACGAGGGAGTTCCTTCTACAGCCATCAGAGAAATCTCGCTATTGAAGGAAATGAAGAACGACAACATTGTTCGACTTTACGATATAATACACTCTGATTCACACAAGCTTTACCTCGTGTTTGAGTTTTTGGACTTGGATCTCAAAAAGTACATGGAGTCCATTCCTCAAGGTGCCGGGTTGGGCGCGGCCATGGTGAAAAGATTCTTGAACCAACTTGTCAAGGGTATCAAGCACTGTCACAGCCATCGTGTATTGCATCGGGATCTCAAGCCCCAAAACTTATTGATCGATAAGGAGGGTAACTTAAAGTTGGCTGACTTTGGGTTGGCCAGAGCCTATGGTGTGCCATTGCGGGCTTATACCCACGAGGTGGTGACATTGTGGTACCGGTCGCCAGAGATCTTGCTTGGAGGAAAGCAATACTCCACCGGAGTGGATATGTGGTCGATTGGATGTATTTTTGCCGAGATGTGTAATCGGAAACCACTCTTCCCGGGTGACTCTGAAATTGATGAGATCTTCAGGATCTTCCGTATTTTAGGAACCCCCAATGAAGAGATCTGGCCTGATGTCACCTATCTTCCTGACTTCAAGTCGACGTTTCCCAAATGGCAAAAGAAGAACTTGGCCGAGTTTGTTCCTACCTTAGACGAGGATGGAGTGGACTTGTTGGAACAACTCTTGGTATATGACCCCAGCGGTAGAATCAGTGCCAAGAGAGCTTTGGTGCATCCATATTTCCAAGAAGACGCCGAAACTTTTGATTAACCTAGCATTCATTTCTGATAAATCTACCACTGCAGAAACTTATACATTTAGTCGTTTGAGTAATAGTACGTAAAAATCAATATGGCAACACTCACACTAACAATAACCACTAGACTGTCGAAATGCGGTCGTTGTTGTTGGTGCTGTTGCTCGAGCAATTCTTTTCTTGTGAGTCGGTCGTAAAGTTGTTGGTCGTGTGAATTAAGACGGGTCTGGGTGAGGTCCACCGAAGTTACCCGCGAGGCAGGTTTGGATACCAATTGAGGATAGAGGGATTTGCGAAGGTAATTAATCTCTTCTCGTATGGCTCGAATGCGTGTGGTGATGGACTCATCTTGCAGAAGAAGTCTGTTGAGCTGCTTAAGGTCTCGAAGGTTCGTCACCTCAAGATGTGCCACCTTGGCATGGAATGCCTGGAGATTATTATTGATGCAATTGTGATGCTGAACGATATCTTCAAGAGTTTCATTTAGCCACAATGTGTCGACCTTGGGCGTGGTGTGCTTCCCATCACCCAACACTTGGCGTAAATCAAGGTCCTCACTAATGGACCGAGAGTGGCGATTTTCCATCAACGTGGCAGTGTCATCATAGTCGTCTTCTTCGTCTTCTGATACTTCCTCGACTTCGTACTCCTTGTGTACCGTCTGTTCGTGGTTGTCCTGGTACCACTCGAAGCGGTCATCGAAGGTACCGTAGATGCGATGTCGATTCATATCAATAATTTTGATGTCACGGAGAAGATGTACCGTCATCTCGAGCATGTTTTTCTTAGAGAGCTGGACTTCATGCTGAGCAATTTTGTGGGAATACTGAAGCAAGTCGGTGATGTCTTGGTTAATGATGATGTCGCCACTTAGAAACCCGACCTCAAGATTCAACCGCTTTTCGACCTCAATAATCAACTGGGGAATTCGACAGAGTGGCGCTGTGTCTCCATCACCAACAGCTAGCCATGCCTCGTCAAATATGGAAAGTTCCATGGGAGGCGCAAAGAAGGTCCTGGGAATTAACTGCTAAAAAGCAGGGTGTTTACTCGTTCCTAAAGAGGAAGTGTCATTGATGTTGGGTGTATGTGCAGGAAAACCAACATCCCACCCGATTTGCATGTTGTGTAGTGTTTACAGGTTCGCGCAAAGGGCAGTTTTTACATCTTCGTTCTACTTGCACAATATGGGAGACCGATACTACGACAGACCCCAGGACGGCCAGTACCGTGGGCGTGGTCGTGGAAGAGGCGGTAGCAACAGCTACCGTGGACGTGAGCTTGATTCTTATAGAGGAAGCTACTCCAGCCGCTACTCCCCATACCCCAGTCGAGGAAGAGGCTTACAATACGGCAACCGAGACTCATATAGAGACCCGGCAGCTAATAGGGACCCATCGAGAGACCAGGGTGCCAACAGGGACTCATATAGAGATCCTATTGCTACTAGGGACTCATATAGAGATCCGGGTGTTACCAGGGACTCATATAGAGATCCGGGTGTTACCAGGGACTCATATAGAGACCCAGGAACTTCCAGGGAGCCATACAGAGACCCAGGAATTTCTAGAGAGCCATACAGAGAGTCGTATCGCCCTGGAGCCGCTGACACAGACTATGACACCCTGTACCGTGGTGGATACCGCGGTGGACCCAACTCCTACTACAGGGGCAGCAGCAGGGGCAACTACCATGGTGGTGCTAATGAGTACGAGAGTCGGGGAACGCCCGAGCGAGCCCGTTCACATTCATACAAGAAAGACGACACGCCACGCACCTCTGTGACTAGAGTACTGGAGTCCTCCAAGCTTACTAATCCGTGGATATATATTCTTCGAATCAAGGATGAAAAGATACAAGCGAAGCTTCAATCCAATTACAACGAGCAGGCTCAGGTGGACAAGGCATTGCTAGCTCTTCAGTCTGAGCGACGCAAGTTGTCCAACTCCGTCAACTCATTGCAGAGAGCCATGGAACGTGAAGATCTTCACGTCAAGATCACCAACGAAAAGCTCGAAGAGTTTTCCCTCATGTAACATAGTGTACTATAACAACTCCATCGTTTTGCCTTGGCAAACTGTACTAATACGATCGATATTTTTTGACGTCACTGGATTGTAGGCAGTTTCTCAACCCAACATGCGAAAAGAAAAAAAAGTGGCTACGCGGTTTTAATCACCATGTCCTTCTACGACTATCTTACCTCAATTACCGACAACAAGCTCGGCCAGGCCTTCCTTGTTGGGTCGCTCCTCGTTGGGGTGTTTAAGGTGACTACATTCTCGTTGAGTTTTGCTTCGTTAGTGCTTGATCTCTTTGTTCTTCCTGCTGTCAACTTCTCCAAGTATGGAGCCAAGTCTGGTAAATGGGCCGTTGTCACTGGAGCCTCCGATGGAATTGGGAAGGAGTACGCGTTACAGTTGGCCTCCAAGGGCTTGAACATCGTATTGGTCTCTCGTACACAGTCTAAGCTTGAGTTGCTTGCTGCCGATATTGAATCCAAGTATAAGGTGAGTACCAAGGTTGTGGCATTCGACGCTTCCACCGATGCTGACGAAAACTATACCAGCATCCAAGAGGCTATTTCCGGTCTTCCTGTTACTGTGTTGATCAACAACGTTGGACAATCTCACTCCATCCCAGTGCCATTTTTGGAGACCGAGTTGAAGGAATTGACTGACATCGTTAACATCAACAACCTCGTGACGTTGAAAATCACCCAGGTTGTGGCTCCCGTAATTAGGGAGACCACAGCCTCTACCAAGACGAGGGGATTGATTTTAAATATGGGTTCGTTTGCCGGGTTAATTCCTACTCCATTGTTAGCCACCTATTCCGGATCCAAGGGATTCCTTCAATCTTGGTCGAATGCTTTAGCTGGTGAATTGGCTCCTTACAACATCGATGTGGAGATTGCAGTGACTTATCTTGTGGCCTCAGCAATGTCGAAGATCAAGTACCCGTCTGCTACCATTCCTACTCCAAAGGCTTACGTTAAGGCAGCCTTGGCCGGGATTGGTCGTCGTGGTGGTGCCCAGGAAAGATTTGCCAGCTCCACTCCGTACTGGGCCCATGGATTGATGCACTTCTTCATTGAAAACACCGTGGGCGTTCACTCGAAGATTGCAAACACCTTAAACTTGAAGATGCACCAGAGCATCCGCACACGGGCTCTCAAAAAGGCCACCAGATTGGCAGCTCAGAAGCAGGATTAATCAGTCATAGCCTGATCCACTTGGAGCCTATCCAATGGGCTCATACTACCTGTGAATCACATCGATGTAGAGCTACCGTGTCACGAACATCGTGCATCTGAGAGCCCATTGACTTCTCGTACACTTACTTTCGTGACGAACTATTCGGCGGCAAATTTAGATACAAACCATCACAAGATTCAACATCGTGCCACATATCCTGACTCGTAGTAGAATGAACATCTGGGTGTCGCCTCAGCTCGAGGCGCACCTCCGTACCTCTGCCGAATTTTCTAGAAAGACCGAGAACGCGCCTGCATTTGACGTTCACTTGCACCACTAATATAAATCCATTCTTGATTACTTCTTACTTTTCAAATTTAAGCAACACGCAACATGGTTAGAGAGACTAAGCTTTATGACTTATTAGGTGTATCACCTTCAGCCAATGACACGGAAATAAAAAAGGCCTACAGAAAGATGGCATTGAAATTTCATCCTGATAAGCCCACTGGAGATACCGAAAAATTTAAAGAGATCTCGGAAGCATTTGACATTTTATCCAACGAAGATAAGAGACAAGTCTACGACGACTATGGGTTGGATGCTGCCAGAGGAAATGCACCCGCTGGAGGACCTGGAGGACCCGGCGCTAGCCCATTTGCAGGAGCTGGTGGAGGTGGTGGTCCCCAATTCTCGTTCGGTGGGAACGGAGGATTCTCCCAATCAGATGCATTTAATATTTTCTCGCAGATGGGAGGTTTCGGCATGGGCGATGATTTCAGCAGTGGCGGTGGATTTGGCGGATTCGGCGGTGGTGGCCATGGTGGCATGCCCGGTGGATTCGGTGGAAGTGGAATCGGAGGAAGATCTCAGCGTCGTCCCGAGCCTGACACTATTCAAATACCTCTCCCAGTTTCCTTGGAAGATATCTTCAATGGTGCTACAAAGAAGATGAAGCTCAGTAGGAAAGATGCTCGTGGAGTCAAGGAGAGCAAGGTCGTTGAAATCAAGCTTAAGCCAGGTTGGAAGGCTGGAACTAAAATCACCTTTGCTAACGAGGGTGACTACCAACCTGAATGCCAGGCTAGACAGACTGTTCAATTCATTCTCGAAGAAAAGCCACATCCAACCTTCAAGAGAGACGGTAACGACTTGATTGTTACGGTGCCATTGTCATTTAAGGAATCATTGTTGGGTTTTGACCGAGAGGTGTACACTTTAGATGGCAGAAAGATTCCATTGAACAGATCGACTCCGGTTCAACCAAGCACAACCTCCAGGTATCCTGGTTTGGGTATGCCTATCCAAAAGTCACCTCATGAAAGAGGTGACATGGTCATTAACTTTAAGATCGACTTTCCTATCTCATTGACTCCTCAACAAAAGCAGGTTATCAATGACAATTTTTAATGACCTGATGCATTGCTACCTCTCTCCTGTATAATATAGACACCCAGATATTCTCAAATTTTCATTAACAAGTACACAAAATTTCTGGAGTAAATAAGTGTAGATAACGCGACCAAAAAAAAACCATCTTCACTATGTCTGTCATTCTTGCATCAGCAGGCTATGACCACACCATTCGATTTTGGGATGCATTGACGGGTGCCTGCTCCCGTACTATTCAGCATTCCGACTCTCAGGTAAATCGACTCGAGATAACTTCCGACAAGCGGTTCTTGGCTGCCGCAGGGAATCTATATGTTCGACTTTATGATATTAGACAAGCCGGTAATTCAGGTAATGCCACCAATTCCGTCAACGGCAATAACAATAACCAGAATAATGCTAACAGTAATCCTGTGATGACTTTCGAGGGCCATACTGGTAATGTGACCTCCATTGCATTCCAGGCCGAAAACAAGTGGATGGTTTCTAGCTCCGAAGATGGTACCGTCAAGGTGTGGGATGTTCGCTCCCCCTCAGTACAAAGGACTTATAAACACAACTGTCCTGTGAACGAAGTGGTGATTCATCCCAATCAAGGAGAACTTATCAGTTGTGATCAGGATGGGAATATCAAAATTTGGGATTTGGGGGAAAACCATTGCAGTCATCATCTCATACCCGAGGATGATGTGCCCATTAATTCCCTTTCCGTGGCAAGTGACGGATCCATGTTGGTGGCCGGAAACAATAAGGGTAATTGCTATGTGTGGAAAATGGAGAACAACTCTGATGTGACGTCGCTCACTCCAGTCACCAAGTTCCGGTCCCACTCCAAATATATCACTCGAGTGGTGCTATCCACCGATATGAAGCACTTGGCTACATGCTCCGCTGATCATACAGCACGAGTATGGTCCACTGAACAAAACTTTAATCTCGAAACTACCCTTCAAGGACATCAACGATGGGTTTGGGACTGTGCATTTAGTGCTGATAGTGCTTATTTGGTGACCGCTTGCTCAGATCATTATGTGAGATTGTGGGACTTATCAAACAGCGAGACGGTACGTCAGTATAATGGCCACCATAAGGGAGCGGTGTGTGTTGCCCTCAATGATGTTTAAACGAAATAGAGCGCGATGAAAGGTTTTCCACTCGCTCAAACAAGCACCAAAAACTACGGTTAGCAAGACAGACCTTGATATCACCATGTTTGTTGGTTAAGATGGGGATTTTGGCAAATTCAAAAAACGACTCAAGAAACGGTGTGAATGCTGCCGTGCGTCTAAACTTGGCAGTGGTCCAGGCAGCCGACTTGTCGTTCGTGGTGATAATTTCACCCACCGTCATGAGAGATTGTCGAGCTTTTCCACCGATATACTGCCATTTATCTTGGAGGTGAAGGGTTTGGAGACAAAAGAACATGGCTAAGGTGTTGAGGGTGTCGAGCAAACGAGGGATCTGCAGAATCCAAATGGTTGGTTCCTGGTCGGATGATTGAACAAACAGAGCCAAGCTGATTAACCGCATGGTGAGACTGTAATAGTGATTCATGGTTGCATACTTGGCGTCGGTCAAATCGGATGCAATGTCTACAGAAAGACGGGTTTTGGCATCAAAGTACAATTCCAAGAGCCGGCTATCAACTTCGCCCATCTCAGGGATATAGCAGCTAATATTTTTGGAAAACTGCGCCAAATACAATCCAAATGGATAGCAGTATGGAGGAATAATGCCAGTGTCGAGGGCCATGCTTAACATCTCGTTGATCCAGTTGAAGTTATCTTCAATTTGGGGTTCGACATAGCAATAGGTTTTACCCACATTGAAGATTGATTTCTCATCCATGAGCTCATTTAGGGTGGCGATGAAGTCACTTGTGGTTCCTTCAGCACAAATAGGGATTTGAAGATATGCAAGAAGCGCCCGGTGGATTTGATAGACCTCATTGATGCAAGATACTTTTACCTGGAATCCACATCCTCGGCAATTTTGATGAGATGTGATTTGAGGATCGTTGCTGTTAAAGCGAAGAAGATCTAGAGAACAGATTATCTGTTTACACCGAGGACAGCTGTATGACAAAAACATATCATGCTTGTTGGAACACAAAGAACATCGGCACTTAAAGTAGAAGCGGGTTTGCAATTCATACTGGCGCAACACGGTAGGAATACCGGTACAGCAGTAGTTGATGGTGATTTTTTTACTGGCGCTGATTGTGTCAGCAGCCATCAAATAGAAAAAGCTGTCGTTGTGCATCAGGAAAGTGTTGGCAACACATGAGTGGTTTATCATGGAAAAAGTGGGATCTATCATCAATCCGAGACGCTCATTGAACTCATTCATGAGAACGTTGCTGTTGACATTTACTATACAAATCAACTGCTTGATCAAGGGGGTGTTTGATGGGGGGATACACCTGGACAATTGACAGAAGAAGTCATAGTGAGAATTCCGGAATAGTCTTGTTTCACACTTATCCAGATGAGAAGTGAGTTGCAAGATGTTGGTTTTGAAGGGTTCGTCAAGCTCACATGCTGAATAAAGGCGCAAGACAAGCCGGTGCATGGTACTGGGTTTGCTGCAGAACAAGTTAATGAATTGATTAATTAACACACATTCGAGGCTGTGAATAGATAAATAATCAAGCTTCTTACATTCTTCATCACAATACATGTAGATTCCACACGATTGACATGCTTCATGGAGATTGGTGGAGTGTCTAAAACAGTGAGCACACGTATTATAACAGGAGTAGTCTGATGAGTCATTAAGAACCACCTTTACTTTGGGAACGACAGTCAAAAGGCGAGTTCCGGTTGTCGTCTTCTCGAAGCACGCTAAACCCCGGGATTCGGGGCCGGCGTGGGGGTTGATGATGTTGACGTTGACGGCGTGTGACATGTTGACGTTATAAAATAAAAAAGGTTGCAAATGCGAAGCATTTATTTTTTTCTTTCCTTTGACACTGAAAGGCTTACAAAGACTGAAAATATCAAAGTGTATCATTCAGGACAACTATTTAAGGGCCGCAAATGCCTTCTTGGCGGTGGACGTGGCACTAGCAGGGTTGGCACCAGTGACGATACGGTCATCGGTGATGGAAAAGTCATCCCAAGGACCAGGAGGCTTGACGTAAATACCACCAACCTTTTCCACGACTTCACGCACAGTTCGCAAGTCATCCTTCTTGATCTTGGCATCGAGGCCCATCAACGTTTCTCCCTCGTCGGTAAAACCAGTAACGTTCTTGGTTTCAATCATGGGTCTTCCCGTGGTGGTGTCATGAAGGTTATCAAAAAGTAAGGGACCGTGGCAAACAGCAGCAACAACGCCACCCTTGGAGTAAATCTTTTGGGCCAAAGCGTGTAAGCCGACTGCCTTGGGGAAGTCATACAAAGTACCGTGTCCACCGGCGGCATAGATGATGTTGTATTCAGAAGCATCCACTTCAGATGCCTTCTTCACCTTTTTAGCAGCAACAGAGAATTCAGAGTGGGGGTCTTGATAGATGATTCTGTCATCACCAGTGAGAAAGGTTTCGCTCAATGAATGTTCATCATATGCAAAAGTACCGGTTTCAGAAACGAAGTCAACTTCAACGCCCTGCGAGCGAAAGTATTCGAATGGGTGGATAGCTTCAGTGATGAACAACCCGGTCTTGGCACCGTCATCATAGAAGACGTCGTTGTTGGAGGTGACAGCAAGTAAGACTTTGGACATGTTAAATTGGAAAATTGAGCAATTGACTAAAGAAAGAAGACAACTGGTTGATAGAGGGCAAAAAAGCAACCGCGGAGAAAATGCGAGAAGATAGATATTTAGAGGAAAACGTTGCTGGATGGTGACCCCTTGCTCGCTCGATCAGGTGCCACAAAAAAAGCCTCCCATGCGCGAACAATCCATAGACATGGCATTTCGGCACGAAGGGTAATAAAGAGCCGTTGGTTCACTATTGTGTGTATAAATGCTATGTAGGGAGTATAAGACATTAGTCAGAAAAGACATTAGTCAGAAAAGACAAAGCCAAAGAAACTTGCATTTTTTTTTGCTTTTTTGGGTTTTGTAAGTGCCAAGATGTTATTCGGGAATAAGACGAGTTAGTTTAGAAACTCGTCGTTTTTGCCAAGGATGTTTTCCATGCTGATGTTGTCATAGTTGAGAGTGATGTCATTCTCCTTGAAGTCCACACCGTAAGCGCCATCAAGAAGGTCAACCATGCTGGCACTTCTTAACTCGGTGGATGTGTTTTCTTCAAATTGCAGCTGCACGATCGGCTGTTGCGGGTGCTGCAGCTGCTGATGGGAAGCAGAATCTGCAACAGCCTCGTTGGAGTGGGAGAGATGGTACTCATCCTGAAGAAACCCACCAAGCTCAAAGCACCAGCACAAGTATTCGTCAACCCAACAGCGTACTATCCACCAAGCACCAAAGCCCTGGCCACCGTTTAGACTGATTTCTCGAAGACAGGTAGTGAGGAGGTTGGAGGCCACCAAGAGAAAGAGACGAGGGTTTATGCGCGTCAATCTTTGTGGAAGCAATGAAATGAAGGTGGCGGCATCAACAAAAATAGATGTATGACCATTGCCCTTTAGAAGCGTATAGAAGTCGGTATTGAGTATATTCAAAAGGGTGTCAACATTTTCCTTGGGGCAAGGCACCTCTCGCACCACAATATCGACAATTTCAAGCTTGTTCCAGTCGTCCAACATCAACTGGCGCTCGTTGGCGTTGTTGAGAATCCGGGCAGCAGACTGACCCGTCTCAATGACCTTGATGAGACGAGATAAAATGGCAATGAAGTGTTTGGCACTATTGAGTTTCATGGCGAGAAAGTTCTTGGGAACCCGTGCCTGGAGAGATGCCGATAATTTAGTGACGTACTGTTTAGAAACCTGTTTGAGTTGCTGTAAAACTTCGTCCGGCACACTTTGAAGATGCAATTTGGTCAACATCTTGGCCATAGTACGGTACATCACCAAGTCACACTCCTTGACCCATTCAAGAATGCCATCACTAGTGTATAGTTTAAACACTGGCGCCGTCAAAATACTGTTGAAGCTGGCAAATGATGTGAAGAGTTTCTTAATATGCATATATCTCAAGCTTTCGAAAATGGAAGTGCAGTGGACTTTGTATAGTGAGTAGAGCGTATCAGCAATATCAAAGTCAGCATCTTTGGCTAAGTATGGATAAATGGATGGCAAGCTCAAGGGCGAGCTCATATCTTCAGCATTGAGAGAATTCTCAATGAGGTTGAAAAGATTAGGAACATGTTTGATCTCGTAAAGCTGAAAGTGCTGTGCAATGTGGATCAGGTTGACGGGAGTGGTCATCATGCTGATTCCAGGGCTCTCCACAGACGGGGTCATAGGCGACCCAAACGAAGAGGAAGAATTGGAGCCGGGATCTTCGCCTTGAACGTTTTGATCCACAATCAACTTGATTCCACAATAATGATACTTCGACTGACCCCTCATTCCCAACCGACGGGTAGTAAGATTGGGGAAAAGAATTCGAACCAATTTACCAAAACTGGCAGGACTCAATGGCGTCAAGCTGTTATCGGCACACACCTGAACATATCGAGCGTAGATCCTATTCCGAGGCACCACAGCAGTGGCAGATGCTTCACAGGAGTTGAGGAGCCATACCATGCCAAATATTTGACGTTGGCGCTCCTTACTGGTGTCCATTTCGGAGATGCCGGTGGAGCCCACAGCCTTTGTTTCGGGGATGGAGTCGTCATTTTCTATGGACTTGATACGGAGGGCAAGCTCAGAGAGCGGAAGCTTGGATGCCTTCATGGCAAGGTGCTTGAGCTCATTTTCTCCATCGTCAGACACGAAGGAGGCCTCGGAGGTGCGTGATCTTTTCCGAGAATGGCCATGATCTTCCGGATATGCATAGGATGCTTGTTCGACAGGAGTGTTTGATCTCGAAGAAGCAGAAGATCTAGAGTCTGTCGACAGCATATGGCGATGAAACCCGGGGGGGATGGGTTGGTAGGGGTAATTAAATGGAGGCTGGCGCAAAGGTTGGTTAATCTGAGGAAACTGCGATTGTCGATTGGCGGGCAGGTAAAATGGGGGCCTCATGGCTTGGGACATCTGATTCTGGTAGTCAAAGGATTCCGGGTGTTGGTACTGGGGCTGTGGCTGAGATGGGGGCCGATACGGTTGGAAGGAAGGATGGGAAAGAGGCGATCCAAGCGAGTCCGAGGGTTCGGGTTTGACGTATACATGAGGAGGTAATTGTCGATTTTTTTGATTGTAATCTTGATCTCGTTGTTGATTCATAATGCAAGGGAATAAGGCATGTAAGTGCAAGAGGGTATGTACAAGCAATGGGTAGACCAAATGATGAGATGCGTATGAGGTAGGGAGCCTAGGGAAATGTGAGCTATCGGTAAACGGAGCGGGGAAGTGGACTTTCTGGCAGATGATGGAAAAGAGTAAACCACAGACTCAAGTCACCGGAAACTGAAATGGGTAAGCAGTCACAAGACGGAGAGAGGTTTTGAAGTGACACGTAATGCCAGCGATGAGTATGCAAATAAGGGGGGGATAATGCAAGAAATGACAAAGAATTGTGCCAGAGGATGCAATGCGTTTGGAAATGAGGCAATGGAATGACGGGGGGGGTGTAGGAAGTGGGCAGCAATGCTTTGGCAATGTCGCCACAGGGGGAAGAAGCCAGTGATGAGACAGGTGGTTTTTTTTTTACCAGTGACAGGATGAGATCAGATCAAAGGTTTTCTGTTGCGGGTAAATCTGCAAACAATCAGGATGTCGTCCCAGTGTCGTAATGGAATGAGGAATGGAAGTCGGACACAATGGACACAAACTACCTTTTATAGTACAACAGTGCAATGAGCCAAAACGGGTTAAGCCCCTTTAAGAAGAAAGTCCGGCGGTGTATCGGATTATGTAAAAAGTTGGAATTGAGGAAAGGTAGGGGAGGGGCGGCCTTATATAGTTGATGGTGACTGCTCCTTGTTCACACTAAAAATGATGACAATATTTTTTTTTGTGGAAATGTTGCATATGAGCCACTTTGCCATCAATGAAAGATGGAGAGATTTGGAGATTTGGAGAAGCCAAATTAAGTATCAAGGTTGTTATGTGAGGTTGGCTGAAATGGCAAATAAGAAATTAGTCTTCTACTAAGATATCCATCAGGGTCAGGACGGGGGGTATTTGGCAACGGCCTTGATGGCAACAGGGTTTTAACCGTTGAGGCCAACTTTAAAAGTCAGTTGAGACGAGGATTCCAGGTAGAATTGAAGGCTTCGTGTTCTTGACTCCTCGTCAATGCTGGATTGTACATGAAAATACAGATGCAAAAAACAAATACTTAACCCCAACAGTTGCCCAAAACAAACAATCGGAAACCGGCATAACAAAAGATTCCATCCATAGCCTGATGAAGATAATGGGCAAGATTGACCAGCATGTTTGAGGTGAAATTATTAACTGATACTTGGTCACCGATTTTCTTCACTTACCTCTGTAGACAATAGGTGGGTTGCCTTTACGATTAGAAACTTATTGTTGTTGGAACCGCCCGCAAGGGGTGGGTAAGCAAAAGGGGATGACATATGGTTTATTTTCGAGGTTAAGGTCGAGGTTGTAAAGCCAATTTACAACCCTTACAGAGGTGGGGCGAAAGTAGCTCTAGTTGAAGGAGAATCCTCTACATGACAACCGCGGCATGCCTACGGTGCCACCCAATGCGGCAGGAGTGGGCTGAACGAAGAGGAGATGCCAGAGCCGTGGAGCGGCCAGGGACATGAATGGCCACCCCGCTCGCGTGTCGCTTGCCGCTGTAGCAAGCGATGTGGCGTTAGCGGCGAATGGCGGACGTGGGGATATGGAAGCGGTGAGCGTTGGCTGCAGTAGGAGAGAGACGGCGGGCAGGAGGTGTACGGGTGGCTGAAATTTTTTAAGCCATCGGATTTGCTCATCGCGAAAATTATAGATATCCTTACCTCCCGATGGCCGTGTTAAACCGTAATCCGGAAGTTCTCCTCCGTAAGAGAAAGGCCAATGAACGCAAAAAGTTAGAGAAGCAAGAGCAGGCAAGACAAAGGAAGCTCGATCAACAAAAAAAGAAAAAGAAGGCCGCCGCCGGTAAATTCATCAGAGCAGAGACGCTTGTGGCCAACTACCGTTCCCACGAGTTAGAGAACAAGAGAGTGGACAAGATCTGGAACTTTGAAAAGAAGCAAATCTCCCAAGAAAAGGAAGTCGCCGAGAAGCTTCTCTTCGTTGTTCGAGTGCCAAACCCTAGAAAGGGCCTTCGCATGCCATCCAAGGCCAGAGCCATCTTGGAGGTGTTGAGGCTTTCTGACGTCAACACCGGTGTGTTTGTCAAGTTGACCAAGTCTACCTTACCATTGTTGAGATTGGTTTCGCCATACATCGTGGCAGGATCTCCCTCGTTGGCATCGATCCGTCAACTATTCCAAAAGAGAGCCTGCATCAGTGTTCTTGACGAAGACGTTGAAGTCGAAGAAGACGAAGAGCGTCCCACCAAGTCAGTTAAGTTGGATAACAACCAGGTGGTGGAAGACGCTTTTGGGGACGATCTTGGCATAATCTGTATTGAAGACATCATCCATGAGATTGCTACGTTGGGTGATAACTTCAAACCATTAACAAAGTGGATTCTTCCCTTCAAGTTGAACGAACCCATCACCGGCTGGGGCCCCAGACAGAAGTTGGCCAGATTGCAGTGGGAAAAGCAACACAAGAAGAAGATTAGCATCGCTGGTGATGCTCCCTTGGTGGAGGTGGACATTGATGATTTCATTGAAGAACAAAACTAGCATAATATACTGATTAGGACGTCTGTGTAGGTGGTTGTGTGCCGTAGAGGATCTATCGTATAGGTGTGGATGCTTCGGGTGGCGCCCTGTGTCTGAGGCTCGTGGGTTAAGTGGCGGACCCATCGGGGCCAACTATATGGGACGACATCGCCTGGTGCGAAACGCGTCCTCACCATGATTCCTCCATTCGAAGTATATCACCAAGTCACTCCGCCCCAGTCCCATGTCTACAAGTTAGTGCAGCTTCCGTCGGAACTCGTGAGATATATGAAGGAGCAACCCGATGGCGAGTTGGTATTTAAAGCCCCGTCGTCTTCCAAGAACGAACTTGTGCTCTGTACGCCAAACAAAACATGGAAGGTTCGCCAGATGAATCATTCGAACACCGTGTTGATTGCCGAAAACCTTAATGTGGTTAAACGTCTGTTGACTCATCAAGACTCGTCGGCTGTGGACGACAAATTGTTGGGAATCTCTTCCAATTCCTACGAGTATGAGCTCACGCCCACCAACGGCTATATCGACATCGATGGCGTGCCGCAGTATAATGGGACCCATGTATCCGGGCCATCGGTTAGCCTACAGCATCTCATGGTGGAGTCGCCGGTCGCCACCAGCCAGTTTTTCAGCCAGTGGTACGAGCTTGGTGGAAGCGAGGTGGACAACTCGGCGGTGATTCTCTCCACCAACTTCGTTAGCGAGGTGCTTTCCCGGCTCATCCCCGTCCTTATTAGCAACGACATTGCATACGAGAGCTCTGATTACAACCTTGACCTTAGCGTGGTGGCCGAGTTGATGCAAAAACAACATCCCAACTACACGCGGCCCGTCGTCACCACCATTCTCCATAAATTTGGTCACGCTCAACCCGCCAACCACCCTTCCACCAAGTTCAAGCTCAACAATGCGTTCGTTTCACAATGGTACGGGATCCAGACGCTCATCAAGAGCGCCTCCCGGCTAGTGACTCCCCAGGAATTTCTTCTTCTGTGGAAATCGGCATTCCCTGCATTTTACAACGTCCCCATTGACCTAAAACAATTACGCGGTTATTATTGTCGTCCGGCAGTCGACAAAATCCAGTACATTGACCCCACCCAGCTTTCCCAGAACGACATTTCTTCTCGTATTAAAGAACTCTTCAAGATCGTCAAGGAATGGGACTGGGATGACTTTGTTCCCTTCATCACGCCGTTTGTTCCTCCAGGCAAGAAGGCCGACTCCTTGGTGTTGAAGTACGCTCGAAAAAGACGGGTGGGCAAGAAGTACTTGGTGGGACCCCGTTAGTCTCATCCACTACGGGTCGTCCCTGTATATATTCTTCATGTGCCATTTTTCGCACATCCGCTTTCGGAAACTACACCTCCATTTTCTGTTGTTATGGACCATCCAGCATTCATTGTGTCGCTCGTGGTATGTGCAAAATACCGTGGGGTTGTTGATTTGCCCGTTGAGGAATTCTTGTCTTATACTAACTTTAGAGCGGAGCGTGTGCCGGAACCCTGACGGATTTGGCGTTCTTCCCCATCGATACCGTTAAGACTAGATTACAAGCCAAAGGGGGGTTTTTGAAGAATGGCGGTTGGCATGGTATTTACCGAGGCTTGGGCTCTGCCCTTGTCGGATCAGCACCATCTGCATCGCTTTTCTTCGTGACTTATGACTCCATGAAGGCATACACCAAAGATAAGGTATCGTCGCCAGTCTATGGACACATGATTGCAGCGCTGTTTGGAGAAGTGGCAGCCTGCTTGGTTCGAGTGCCAGTAGAGGTTACCAAGCAAAGAACCCAGGCAGGTCACTTGGGGGTGGGAGGAAAGTCGACGTCGTGGTCCAATTTCCTCTACCTATTACAAAACAAGTCAGGCGAAGGAGTGTATCGGGGATTATACCGAGGCTGGAACACCACCATTATGAGAGAAATCCCATTCACCATCATCCAATTCCCCCTATATGAATGGTTCAAGACAAAGTGGTCCGCCTACGAAAACCGAGAAACCTTATCACTTCTCAAAGGTGCCATCTGTGGTTCGGTTGCTGGGGGTATTGCTGCGGCTGCCACGACTCCACTTGATGTTATAAAGACCCGGATCATGCTCGACAAGAGCAGGATCGGTGTATTACCGCTTGTGAAGTCCATGATCAAAGAAGAAGGCTACCGGGTTTTCCTTAACGGAATTGGGCCCCGCACGTGCTGGATTAGTGCTGGCGGAGCCATTTTCCTTGGATGCTATGAAGTCGTCAGCACTTCCCTTACCAAACGAGTACCGTAAGCATAGTTGTATATATGGTTTATTGCCGGGGTCGGGCCAGTCACGTGTAAGGCTCTGGCTTCGCGCTCGCTGACTAAATAGAAAAAAGGTCCTCATCCCTAAAGCTGATGTTTAACTCACTCTTTATTCGACCGAATTGTAAAAGCATCATGATTTCCAGAGTATCCAGAATCATGGGGAGCCGGGGTGTTCCCGGATTGGTGAGGCAGTTTTCCAAGGTGTCTACCTTGTCTCTTGCCACCAATTTGACTACTCCCGAACTTCATACCAGTACCCCCATTGAAACTTCGGTGGCAACGCCTCCGGAAGGCTCTTCCATCAGTCTCACAAATTCCAGCAGAGATGAATCGCTGTTCGGTACCAGGCCCATCTATCTTGATGTTCAAGCCACAACTCCAACGGATCCACGAGTGTTGGATAAAATGTTGGAGTTTTACACCGGTCTCTATGGTAATCCACATTCCTCAACCCATTCGTATGGATGGGAAACCGATAAGGAGGTGGAAAAGGCCAGAAAGTACGTTGCAGATGTGATCAATGCCGACCCTAAGGAAATCATCTTTACCTCCGGTGCCACCGAAACCAATAACATGGCCATCAAGGGTGTTCCTCGTTTCTATAAGAAAACCAAGAAGCACATTATCACCTCTCAAACCGAACACAAGTGTGTCTTGGATTCTGCCAGACACATGCAAGATGAGGGTTTCGACGTGACGTACTTGCCAGTCAACGAAGAAGGATTGATCAACCTTGACGATTTACGTAAGGCCATTCGTAAGGACACCGTGCTTGTTTCAATTATGGCTGTTAACAATGAAATCGGAGTTATCCAGCCTTTGAAAGAAATCGGCCAGATTTGCAGAGAGAACAAGATTTTCTTTCACACCGATGCCGCTCAGGCTTACGGTAAGATCCCTATTGATGTCAATGAAATGAACATTGATTTGTTGTCAGTCTCCTCTCACAAGATTTACGGACCCAAGGGTATTGGAGCTTGTTATATCCGAAGACGTCCCAGAGTTAGATTGGATCCCATCATTACCGGTGGTGGTCAAGAGAGAGGTTTGAGATCTGGTACCTTGGCACCTCCTTTGGTGTGTGGATTTGGAGAGGCTGCACGGTTGATCAAGCAGGAAATGGACTATGATCAAAAGCACATCCACCGTCTTGCTGAGAAATTGAAGCAAGGCTTGTTGTCCATTCCATCTACCCAGCTTAATGGAGTAACTTCTGATCCTTCCAAGCAATACGCAGGATGTGTCAACATTTCCTTCGCTTACATCGAAGGAGAATCGCTTCTCATGGCGTTGAAGGACATTGCTTTGTCGTCAGGATCCGCCTGTACTTCTGCATCCTTGGAGCCTTCTTATGTTCTTCATGCCTTGGGTGCCGACGATGCGTTGGCCCACTCCTCCATCCGGTTTGGTATCGGTAGATTCACCACCGAGGCCGAAGTGGACTACGTTATCCAGGCCATCAATGAGCGTGTGGAGTTTTTGAGAAAGATGTCTCCATTGTGGGAGATGGTTCAAGAGGGTATTGACCTTAGCACCATTGAATGGAGTGGTCACTAGTTCATTGATGAGCTCTTCTCCACATTAGATGGCTCTTGGATGGCATTCAGGTGTGTGTTGGTGACAAAATCAGAGAAGGAAATGTGAAGGGTTTACGTCTACTACATCCGGTCCCTGCGATGAAAAATGTGGACTGATTTGTACTTGTGTATTTATATTATGCCTCCCCCGCTTATTGAGGGTGCCGCTCCTGGTAGGGACGCGCCGGTTCCGGCGTCGCCAACGGAAAATGGATATAATTTTTCAGGTGAGCCAACTCCAGGTTTTTTTTTCCTCTCCATATTTCTCTATAATGTCTAAGCCTACCGTCACCAGAGTCATCACCCTTCTTCCCGGTGACCACGTTGGTACCGAGGTTGTTGCTGAAGCCGTTAAGGTCTTGAAGGCCATTGAAGAAAATACACCATACCAAAACGTCAAGTTTGATTTCAAGCACCATTTGATCGGAGGTGCTGCCATTGACGCCACTGGGGTTCCATTGCCCGATGAATCTTTGGAGGCCTCCAAGGCTTCCGATGCTGTGCTTTTGGGTGCAGTCGGAGGACCCAAGTGGGGTACCGGTGCCGTCAGACCTGAACTAGGATTATTGAAGATCAGAAAAGAATTGAACCTTTACGCTAATCTTAGACCTTGTAACTTTGCATCAGATTCCTTGTTAGAGCTTTCTCCCTTGAGACCTGACATTGTCAAGGGCACCAACTTTACTGTTGTTCGTGAATTGGTGGGTGGAATCTACTTTGGTGAAAGACAAGAGCAAGAAGAATCCGCCGACGGTGAGTCCGCATGGGACACGGAAAAGTACTCAGTGGCTGAAGTCACTAGAATTACCAGAATGGCTGCATTCATGGCTTTGCAACACAACCCTCCTTTGCCCATTTGGTCTTTAGATAAGGCCAATGTGTTGGCATCGTCCAGATTGTGGAGAAAGACTGTTGAGAAGGTGATCTCTGAGGAATTCCCCCAACTTACCCTCAACCATCAGTTAATTGATTCTGCCGCCATGATCTTAGTTCAAAGCCCCACCAAGTTGAATGGTATTGTCATTACCTCTAACATGTTTGGAGACATCATTTCCGATGAAGCCTCGGTGATTCCAGGCTCCTTAGGTCTTTTACCATCTGCTTCGTTGGCCTCGTTGCCAGATACCAACCAAGCGTTTGGATTGTATGAGCCATGTCACGGATCTGCTCCTGACTTGCCTGAGAACAAGGTCAACCCCATTGCCACTATTTTGTCGGTGGCCATGATGTTGAGATTATCCTTGGACTCAGTCAAGGAAGCTGAAGCCTTGGAAAAGGCCGTCGGAGAGGTCTTGGACAGCGGTGTCAGAACCGCCGACTTGAAGGGAACTAGTTCCACCAAGGAAGTTGGAGACGCTGTTGCTGCAACCGTGGCCAAGATCCTTAAGGCTGCGGCTTAGATAGGCCAAGACTCTTACTTCGATATATATACACTTCCCATTTCAGTCAGTACGTTATTACCTACTTGCAACTAGTCGATATGCTTTACAAGCATAAATGGGTACTTTAGCATTGATGCAGGTATAATCAGACAACGTAATAAATACTCTATTAAGGTTCATCGTCGACATTAATCACCAACGTTCCGTTGATGATGTCGGAGAGGTAGGCCACAGAGTCATAGCGGATACCCAATCCCGAGGGTTCTTCCCGGGGTGTCCCTGTGGCTAATGGGGGCATTAATTTGGTGGGGTGTTTGGATGATTGCAGCACCTCATTAATTATGGTGGCATCACTGGACGAGGAGTAGGTTAATGGCGACTCGATAACGTCGATCACCCGTTCAACATCCTCGGTGGAGTAGTACTCAGAGTCAGTGCTACTGATATCTACCACAGTAGCCTTGGTCTTGATGGATATCACATCCCTAGCAGGAGACTCGTCATCAAAGGTGGAAGGAGAGTCGAAATTAAGCGTGGCATTGTCAAAGTTGAAGTCAACGTCAAGGGTAGAGTCGATGGGCCCGGAATCGAAAAAGCGGTCAAGTTGCTTGTGAAAGTCATCGATGAACTGGGTCGATGACAAAGATTGCATTGACTCTTCACGTTGGTAAGTCTCCAACCCACGACCAAACGATGATGGTGCGCCGCTTGACGGAGCAAGAATAGTGTGAACATCAAACGATGGGGTCGGTTGGTCCGAGGGGGTGTAGAACATAGACTCTAGACTGGCATTGAAGTCGTGGATGATATTTTCAGCGTTGAAACTGTCAGGGTTGGCCTGATAAAATTCCGGAGTCCGCACGCTACTACCCGATCTGTCCTTAAGGCTGATGACATCTAATGAATCCATGTGGGTCGCTTCCTTCAACGCTCTGACCTCGGCATCCAAGATGGAAGAGTTCTCGCGGGAAATAGTTACCCAGTTAGACTCGCCGTCGTTGTAAAAATCGCCGGTGAAATCCATGCTGGACCGTACTCGCTGACTGAATGTTCTCTTTTTGTAGGGAATGGTGTCCAACATTTGCACATTCTCCGTCATGGCTTTGAAGTGCTTGGATGTAGAGTTGGCCGACGGAACCCGGGTGCTGTGGTCGTAAACAGATGACGAAGACGTGACGTTGCGCTGGTGAATCTGGAGTCCGTTTAGCTGCGGCAACTGCTGGTGGTTGGAGTTTGAGTTCGTAGATGATTGAAAAGTACTGGGTCTTGACATCTGCGGTTCCAATGATGGCACCGTAGGATCGAGCATGGACACTGCTGGTTTTCTGGGCTCATTCTTAGTGATAACAACACTGGAGGCTGGTGTAGGCTGTCTGGCATCAAGTTCAGGCATCACCGTCACCTCGTGGGTGGCGATAGTATCATTTTGTGCACTTGGGCGCTCGGGTGAGTCCGTCTCCTTCACCTCCGTCAAAACCAGTAACTCGTTGGCTGCGGTGGGAAGAGGGAATCTGAACTTCATATCGATCGAAGATATCCGGGACGCGATCTTGTCAGGGACGTGGCTCAATTCACTGGTGATAGAGTGAGAGCGACCGAGATCAGGCACCGGAGCGTAGATTTTTGAGTACTTCTTCTTTTCACCACGGGGGATCTCGGTGTTGGAGATGTTTCGCTTCAAGGCACTTTTAAGAGGAACCGCTTGCTTTGCTGGTGCAAGTTTCTTCGATGGAGGCTCTGTAGCCACAGGTGCAGCAACCTTAATGTGGTGGGATGCAACCGGCTTGGCCGGTACCACTACGGGGCGAGCTGTGGATTTAGTCAAAGAGGAAGCAGGCTTGACGGGCTTGACAGGATTGACGAGCTTGATGGGCTTTTCACTCTTGTCACCACGCTTGAGAGTGCTGATCAATCTTTTCATGAGAGACTTTCTTCTCTTTGGCATGGGTCGCTCAGAAGCTTCAGACTTTCTCTGTTTGGCCATGACTTGTTGCTTGACCGTCTTGGTAGCGGCATTCTTTTCCGTCAAGTTGTCATCTGAGTTATTTGTGAATAGCATGGTCTTTTGTTTCGATTGAGGAGCTGGGGGTTGTGCAACAGCCTCTTCTTCCGCCTTGACGAAATACTCGGCGTAGTAGGCCAAGTCATGTTTGTAACTCTCGCAAAGAAGTGGAGTTAGATGGTTAAAGGAACTGAAGAGGAGAAAGTAGTTCTTAGCAATCACGTCCTTTAAGCACTTAATGAGATCCTCGGCAAAAACAATCTCGTCGATGACAAAGTTTCTTGTCCGGTTAATACCGGTGATCTGAATCTTGAAATCGTTGATAAAAGAAGCGTTCATAATCACATACACCTGAGGATTCTCCTCAAAAATCTTGTCGGGGTTGCCGATGGTGGTGTTGAGGTATAGCGTGAACAATGCCTTACTCTTCTCAAGCTCGTAGCACGCACGGTCGTGGGCAGTAGAGTAAATGTGGAGGTTAGGGTCGTATGACTTGAATAAATGAAAGGGCTGACATTTGTACAACACCTTTGCCTTGTTTATAAGCTCGATGATTTTGTTACCAGATAAATTGACGGTTTCCTTCATGACCTGATAGTGCTGGGTGTATATGGGCGTGGAGCTGAAGGTGTTTTTGAAACCCTTTTCAGAGGTGTTAAAGATTCTCAAAAACTCTTCGCTAGTGGATGTCTTGGAAGAAACACTCTTGTAATTACTCACAATCACGTCGTTAATCTCACACCACAGCTTGACCTTCATGTTGGGAAACCGAGACAATGATGGGAGGGGTTTCTCATTCACGAGAGAGTGCATGAGCACGTCTGGAATTGAAAGTTTGTGGAAGGGGTCATTGTCATCGCTCTTGTTGTAGTAAGAGGTATCATCAATGTTCAAAAAGAGAAGGTAATCGGAGAATACAATCATGACATCGATGGAGAAAGAGGGAGCCATCTCCTCCTTGACGTTACGGAGCTCAAAGATTCCCACCACTTTTCTAGAGAGCCACCCGTACTGGAGCTCTGCAGGCCAGTTAGAGGCCAACTCGGTAAGAAGCTTACCGGTGGGGGTGAACACTCTATTCTGGCTCGTGGATCTTTGGGGCTCCGTATCCTTGTTCTCTTGGAATCCAAATGCATCAATGACATCCAAAGCGGTTTTGTAGTAGGCGGAAAGCACCTTCATCTCGGGATCTTCGTCAATGTTTAGCTTAAAGTCATGAAGCTTCAGTTTCTCGATAGACACAGTGTCGTATAGCCGCCGTAAAATCAATTTAAGCCGGGGAAGCTCGAGAAGAGAACCCGTCACCACGCTGTCAATCTCGTTCATAGTGAATGGGCCTTTGTTGATTTCGGGGTTGCCGAAGATCTTGGCGTTATTTTTGCGGTGGAACTTTTGCAATCGCTTGGAAAAGTTCTTGAGGTTGGCCTCGTGACGAATGAATGCTTTGTAAAAATATGGCAACACGATGGCCAAGGCCTTGAACACCTCAATATAGCCAAAATTAGATGCCTTTTCGAGGTTCTCGTGAAGAATGCAATTAATTCGGGTGATTTCATCAATGGTGGGCGGAAACACTTGGTTGATTTTGGTGATTCCAGACCCCGACGACTGCGCAAGAATGAAAACTCGAAGGGGAATGATGAAATTTTGTAGAAGATTCACGAGACCCATGGTAAAATTGGTTTGCACAGTGAGCACTTCGCCCACAATGGAGTCAACGAGGGGATTCTGGTAAATTTCAGGGGGGCGGAATTCGAGGGTGGCGGGGGGTTTGTACTGGATATCCATATTTTCTGGAGAATACTCCAACAACGGGTCGAACAACAGATCCAACTGGGCGCCAAGCAAGAACACCAATTTGTTATTTTCTTCAATGATCTTGGCGTCGGCTCCTGAATCGGAGTTATCGTACACTACGTCGAGAATGGTCGACTGAATGGTGTGTTGCTGAAGAAGACCAAGCTCGAGAAGCTTGCAGCCCAAGTCATCGGGGCGACGGTCCACCAATAGAGTCATCAGACTGGCAAGGGAACCCGCAGTTGTCTCGTCCCACAGCTTGGGCACCACAAAGCCGCCTGGGTGGTTGGCCAACCGATTGCAGTTTTTTAATAGAGTGATGGCAAGGGCACGGCGCACGTTGGACTTCTGGTGCTCTGGCAACAAGTTTTCACAACTGGGCCAGAAGCGAGACCGGGAATCAAGGATGATGTTGTCGTAGGACCCCAAGCCGAACTTCGAGATGGAAAGAGTGGATATTTTGCCAGACTTGGGACTTTCATAAACAATCACTAGGATGTTTTCGAACAACGATGGGTCGTAGCCGGTGAAGTATGCGGCATTGGGGAAGATGGAGAGCCATTCAGCTATGGAGTTGGTGGAGATATTAAACACATTTTCATGGTAGGGATCAAACTGTCCCGCCAACGGATTGATCTGGACGTGGCCAACAGGAGTATCCTCCTTTATACTGATTGCATCGTTATCGGAGTGCTTGGGCACCACCATGTTGGTGGAAGGGGAATAGTCGTTGTTGGTGGAGGAGATGGCCAAGTTGGCGTTGGCAGCAGGAACATCGCTCACAGAGGTGTCGGGAACAGGAGACTTGAAGTAGGCCTCGTCGTGAGATCCGGAGGCATACCGTTCATAAACTCCCATGTTGTCCTGCGGGTATGTAGTTAAAAAAGCGAAGGAATTGCAGACAACGAAAAGAAGAAGAAGAAGTGTGGTGGAGTAGTAGGAAAGGATGGTCACACCTACAGGCAGTGTTGATATTTCACACGATCATAGAGGTTAACTTCGTTTTGAGAAAAGTAAACAATGCTGCAATGCGCATTAGACGATACCCCATCGGGAAATGATATAAACAAAATCACGTGTAGAATCTTTTTAGACAGATGGATGAATGAATTAAGAAGCATAGAACGGCCACAGATGGCATTATCGAACACCAGACAACGCCCTGGTACGGTAAATAATAGGAGTACAGGGGCGCGGAGGAGTAGCAGGGATTATTTTTTTGACGCCACCACTGGCAGCCGGTTTACGGGAATCCCCCAGCCAAAGAAACACCACCTTACGAAAACGTCACCGCTTTGGGATCACGAGGCATGCCGTCGGGCCCAATGTCGTTTGTCTCCAATTCTTCCTGTAGATACTGAAGACGGGCATCGTCAAAAGACAAGTGTTGTTCATGCATTATTTGTTTAATTCTTCGTGTAGCCGACTCCAGCAATCCGGGGCGAGCATCGTTACTGGATATATTGGACAGGATGTCAAAGTTGGCACTATTGAGGCCATTTTCCAAGTCATCGTGAAATGATGAATCAAGATGGGCATACCGGAGCCGGCGTCTCGTTCTAAAGCGGTCGTGGGCCTCGGCGATTCGGTGCCTCAAGTGAAACACCACAAGGACTGCTATAATAAACACCACGAGAAACACGTGATGCGACTTCACTCTGTAGGAGATCCAATGGGATTGATCTGAAGTGGGAGGTAATGTCAGTTCAGCCATTGTTGCATGCGGTATTGGCGTAGGGTGGCAATTCGGGCGTTATAAGGAGAGAATAAGAATATTACCAATATGCGCGTTACGTAAGCGCCGGGTGGTCCCCACGTCTCGTCACCTTTGCCAGCTACCGTGGGATGCCGGCAACGGGGCAGTGGGGTTCCTGTACGTGAGGGGCAGATACCGGCGTTGTAGAGAATAGCGTTTTTTTGATAATACATATTATGCGTCATCAATCTCAATGTCTTCGGGCTGCAGAGATTGGGGCTGTTCAACAGAGGGTTCGGGGTCTGAGGAACGGGCGGTGTCGTCGGCGGCCTGGTGGGCGGCTTGGTCCGTGAGCTGGCCCATGGACTCATCCACTGGCTCGTCCACTGGTCCATCCACCTGTTCATCCGTGGGTCGGCGAGCATACGAGATGTTGAGGGGCCGGCCTCCGTAACTATAGTTGTTGAGGTTTTCGATGGCCTGGGCCGCTACCTCTTCCAATTCAAATTGAACCACTGCACAGCCGTTGGCTCTTCCTCTGATGTCATACTGGATTTCGGCTTGGGTCACCCGGCCCATGGTTTCGAAGAGCTCAAACAAATCATCCACACTGGTGATGAATGGTAAGTTGGCGGCAAAAATGGTGTTAGAGGTGGGACCGTCTCCCACCACGCCTTCGGTGAAAGCAGTGTTTGTGTTTAATGGCTTGGGGGCGGGCTTGGATTGCTTGGTGGTCGCAGGTACGTTTCCATTACCTCTTCCCATGCGAACATCGATGGTTCTGCCGTCAAGTACATAGCCCTGGAAATGTTCTACGGCCTTCTTGGCATCATCGTCTGACGAGAACATCACAGTTCCAAAGCCTCGGGATTTTCCCTGATAGTCGGTCTTGATATCGGTTCGGAGCACCACGCCCACTTCTCTCATGAGATCCTTTAGTGATTGCCAGGTGACGGAAAACGGAAGATTTCCCACAAACACCTCGGTCCCTTCCTTGATTTTGTAAGCGTCCGTGGGGTCGGGGGTGGAGCTTGTACGTGCCGAACCTGGTGCTGAAGCGGAAGCTGCAGAATAGTCCCGCTTTTTCTCCCCTGGGGGAGGGTAATCCTGTCTGACGAAGATTTCCCGGCCGTAGAACTCGGAATGATTGTACTTGGCAATGGCGGAATTGACATCTTGTTTGGAAGCAAATTCCACGGTGGCCATGCCTCGAGATTGGCCTCGGTTGGTGACAATGTCGGCACGCACCACCGTGAATTCCCCTTCAAACATATCTTGAATGTCCTGACTAGTACATTTGAAGGGAATGTTACCGATGAAGATGGAATTATCGTAGTTTCGATCGATTTTGTTTCGATACTCATCGCCGGTGTCTCGAGATTCACCGTAGCTTCTTCGGGTGAAGTCCCTGCCACCTCTTCCACCACCTCGAGGGGTTCCTCTTCCTCTTCCTCCTCTACCTCGCGAATTCCCACGGAACGCACCTCGTCCTCCCCGGCGCCCACCAGATCTATCGTCGCTTCGGTCGCTTCTGTCCCCGCTCGGGCGGGTCACATTAGCAGGGGACCGAGATCTGTTTCTGACGGGAGATCGAGATCTATCTCTAATAGGAGATCGTTCCTGCTGGTTAGTATCATTAACGACAGGCTATCACTGCTCACATACACGGGTGTAATCATCAATGTCCACGGCGTCCATGATGAATGTGTGCTGACTCGGTGGTTTTTCGGTGCGCACATCACTATATTTTCATCAGACTATATGCTGGTCCGGCTAATATACACTATTTAGGGGGGGCGGGCAGCTGAGCAGTGCTCCGGTGGGCTTGGTGTGTTTTGGGACCACTATGATGGTCTTAAAACTTTGACGGTTGTCGGTTCGTTGGTGTAGGGTGGAATTGGAATTTTAGAGGTGGCACGTTCAACCTCACTTTTCCGGGAACGGAAGCACCAAGCGTCTCTCCACCTCTGTCTCCTTGTTGACCTCCTCTTCTCCATCAAATTTGAGGCGTACCAACCCCTTTCGCTCGCCCACCACAATGGCGGGATAAAACGTGGTGGTCTCGGGATACCGCGCCAACACCTTGGTGCCGTACGTATAGCTGGTGAGGTCCGCCACCTCGTCCTGGGGAGGAATCAATAGAATCTCCTTGTAGTTGGCCTTGAACGTCTGACCGGGATTGTTGTTTTCGTCTGGCTCGGGGTCTCTGATCTCAAACTTCACCCCGTCGCCAATCACTTTCATCACCTCACACTGAATCCACTCTTCGAAATGTCGGTTTCGAAGCTTGTATGCAACATCGCTTCCCACGTAGATTGGCTCCAGCGGATTGAACCGTGATGTGTAGAACAGCCGACCATGCTTGCGGGTATTCTTTTTGTTGTGGACCTTCTCCGCCTTGCCAGCATGGGCCTTGGGCGACGACCGCGTACCGGCCTTCGATGCCGTGCTCTTTCCAGCAGATGCCTTGTCTTGTAAGGCCTTCTTCTCAAGATACGTTATTAATGTCTGGAGGTTTTCCTGAGACGTTTCCACCAATCTCTTGGCGGTTTCGATGTTGGACTTATGATCGGAGATTTCTTCCTTGATTCTCAGCAATTCTTCCTCGTCGACATCCAACTCTTCACTGAGATACTTCTCGTACAAGTTGTCGAACAGAAGCGATTCATTGGAGTTGCAAATGTCCTGGAGTGACGTCACCACAATGTCCCAGTAACTGTCGGTGTCTGGCATGAATACTGGAGAGAGTAGTTTTTATTTTTTTGGAATTACTTCGCGAATTGTCATCCCAAATGTTATCTATGAACTGGGGTAATGGACTAATGATTTTGGGATCATGTATCCAGCTATTGACCCTAGTGAAACAACAAGCTTACATCAAACGTCAAAAATCCATCCACGGACTATCGTATGACTCCAACCTTCTTTACATGATAGCATGCTATCTCCGAATGGATAATTACCTCCGCATCGACCAAGTCTTGGAGGAGTATGCCCAGCGATACCCTATGCATCCCGAACCCGTCACGTCTACCCCCATTTTCCTACTCGATATGCTCCAGCTCCTTGTGGCGGCTGGGATTGGCATACAGCTTCAAATGTACCGATCCACACGAAATGTCAATCAGGGTCGTAGTTTTCTTCTGCAGGCCAGTGTGATGGTGTTTATTGTGGTGTTTGTTTGGATAGCATGGTGTATTCTTCAAGGAAGACGAACACTACACCGACTTGATTTGCTGGACTACTTGTGGTTGGTACAAGTTTACCTACGGTGTGTGGCCCTTATTCCTCAGGTGTTCATGAACTGGTTTGATTCGTGCGTGGTGGGAACATTTCCTCGATTCCCGTTGTATACGGCAAGTGTGTGGGTGTGTCTCTTTTTGGGGAAGGTGGCGTTGTACTATGATGGCGGAGTTGCATGGTATGAGTATGCGCTCAATTACGAAACCTGGCCGTCGGTGATGATCAACTTGGCGACGGTAATTGTTCTCCTTCGACAATGGGTGGTTTACCGGGGTAATACTTCCGGTCTTGACCTCATGGAGGTATAGAGCTTTAGGCAAGGATAAACGCTTTAGCGCCAATACCAGTAATGATCTCTGGTAACGACTAGCAGAATTGCTACATGAGGATAATCTAAATGTATAATACGTATAAAACAGTTAAAGCTTACCGCCAAAAAGCTTCACAGCCAAGTGCACCCGATAACTTATCTTTCTCTCTTCGTCAACGCTGTAGACCGGTTGACGATCTTCTCCTTCAGCAGCTTCTGCATCTTGTAACTTGGGCTGGAAATCATCTAAGGTAAGGGGATATGCATATTTCATCAAGTTGAGAATTTCATGCTTCATTTGTTGCTTCAACTCCTCGTCCTTGGTTATGATGATGGCATTACTCTCCAAGTCTAAAGAGTACGCCCTCTTGGTGTAGTTGGAAGAGCCAATAATGGTGATTGAAGGCTCTTGTTCGTCGGGGACCGTGATCCATAATCCTTTGGCATGGTAGGACCAGCCACCCACAGTGTTGACGATTCCCTTTTTCCATTCATACATCTTGATCAACAGTTCCTTGCTTCTGTTTCTTATCTCTTCTAAGAACTTCTTGGCAATGAGAAGATACGCTTCGGGAATATAATATGAAACACCAGGCGACTTATAAAATGAGTTGGCTTGCGCAGAGGCAGTAATCACGGTACCTGTAGCATGACCATTGAGCAAACGTTCTTGAATTTCTGGTAACATGTTGAAGTAGCCGGCGGTGAACCACCAGTTGATTTTGGGTGAATCAAGGTACGACAAGAGTCTCAAAATGGCGGATTTCTCGGTGGAGATATCATTGGAGGGCTGTAAAAGCGGAGAAAACTGAGAAACAGGGTACACAATGGTGTCAAAATCATTGGCATCGGTGTATTCCTCGAACGAAGAAAGTTTATGCTGCTTTAATAGCGGTTCAAGAAGAAACGACGAATCACTGATAAATCGCTGTAAGTTCAAGTCTGGCTCACACGACTTATTGGATGAGGGCCAGGATAAATGAAAGCCTTGTTTGTTCTTTTGCGACTTCAATAGTTGGTATGATAAGGAGCCAACGGCGAGCTGGATCTTGAAATAGTAGTCGGTCAATTCCTTGTTGTTGAAGACGTAGTAACGATCTTGACGGTCGGTGAAGTAGTCTTCCGATAAATTAGCACCACTCAAGATGATATCGTCGTCAAAGCCGTAAAGCTTCATGTGTTGTAAACCCCAACTTTCGTTAACTCGCTTAGGAGTCCAGTTCTTCTTGAGTCCACTTAAATGGGGGGTGTGGTACATTCGTATATCCACACGATGTATTCCAAATTTTTCCACTAACGGAACAAGCAAGTTGGCAGAGCATGGGTGATTGGGAGCTTCTCGTGTGCCTCTCAACGCGTCGGTGAGAATGTAAACCTTTAAATCTTCATTTTTGGTGAGTGCTTCTTCGAGGCACCCAATCAACTCGTGTTGGGACTTGCCAATATAGAGCGAGCTCAAGAATATCCGGGAATGGCACTGGCTGATTTTTTGCTTTATGGTGTTGTAGAAGTCAGCAGGGTTGTTCAAAATGGTAATTTCGCCTTTTTTCATCACAAATCTGGGGGCAATAGCATCAAGCTGGTGGAAGATGGTCTTCAATCGCGGATGGAACTGGTCCGCCACGTCCGCATTGATGGCGGGGTTGTTGGTGGAATATGATCTTATGGAATGGGACGGTTCGTTCCCCAGCGGAGAAAAGAGATAGTTATATAATGACAGAATCATTGTTTTTGGATAAGATATGGGCGACGTCAATCTTCTTATCCGCAGAAGCATCAAGCGACGAAGAAAGGTAAAGGCGGGACAAGCGGTGACAGAAATCCAGAAGGGCGACGGTGGATCTTGATTAAACCGACGGAAGAGAGTTGTTAATAAGAAACAACAAACTATCGGGGCAGGAGTTTGATGTCAACGATCCAAAGATCTTATAACTTGAAGGATTTATCCAAAGGTCCTCGATTATAGTAAGCCGGCTGTTACAACGACGTGATGAACTGCGTGGCAAAAATGAATAATGATTCTTACTGATAAGAATTCGTTGAGTTTTTTTCCTGCGTGGATGGATGGATTTTTTAGAATGCGATTGTGATGTCTATTGTTTGGTAACAGAGGGTTGTAAAAGATGGAGAAGGAAGGTTTATGAAGTCGACCAGAAATTGAAACAACGAGGCTTATGACGTTGAGAACAGAAAGGTTCAAGATGAGGGGTGGGGACGATTCCAGATGCCGGCTTTTGCCCGCAGAAGCTACGTTTGCGGGAGGAAGTCGTGTGATGCTTGCGATAGTGTCTTTCCGCTTTAGGAAGTTTTGATGCGGTGGGTTTGGGGCCAGGAAGTGAGGTGTTTGGGGCCAGGACTGGAGTATGGGGTTTAAACATCGATGTTTCCTATTGATGTGAAGCAGAATCGGGGGATCACGGGTTTTTTTAAAGGCTAATTGAATGGCCAGCGTTACGTCAAGGCGATGATCCCCGCTTGAATCACCGACAGAGGCCGGGTGACAAGCTGGCCATTGTCTGAAGCGGTTCGGGGAGACCAGACGGTCCCTTCGGCCAGCAGCGGTGGCGGTGGTGCCACGGGTGGTGTCAACTGCCCCGGCGGCGCCTTGGAGATCAGCGCCTTGGAGATCAGCGCCTTGGAGATCAGCGCCTTGGAGATAGGTGTGCGCAGCCCTTGTCAAGTTCATGCCATCGTGGTTTGCCAACGAGCCGCCACGGATCCTTTAAAGCAGTAGAGCCACCATGGCGTGGTGGCTCTCGATCGCAATATGCCACCCGGGTGTCCTTATACACGGCGCGGCTTCGCTGGGAGAGAGGGGGGGTTACAGTCGTCCATGTGACGCCAATATACTTTCTATATACAAGAGCCGCCCGAGACGTGGCTGGCGGCTACGGGGAATGTTGGGGCGTTGGGGTTCCGATGTTAGTGAACGCCTGTCTAAGACGTGTCTGGCTTCTACTGCCTCGTCTCTGGTTGCCTTATCTCCTGTGCCTCATCACTTGTGCCTTATATGTGCCTCATCTCCTGTTGCCTTGTTGCTGTCTCTCATGACTACCGCTTCTTGCCACCGGCAGCTTTGATCACAATCACATCGCCGTCTTCCACCACGTAGTTCTTGCCGCACCGGTGCTGCTTGCCCTTACTGCGTAGACTGGCTTCGTTCAACTCCTCTTCCACGTTCTCCTGTTGCAAGTCTGCAAATTTGTAGACTTGTGCTGAGATAAAGGTGGTCTGTAAGTCGGTATGTATACATCCAGCCGCTTCGGGTGCCGTGGATCCCTTCCTGATAGACCACTGACGAGCTTCCTTGGGCCCGCACGTATAGAACGAAATGAGATTGAGCGCCAGTCTCATTTGATCCACAATCGTGGGAATGGCACTTTGTCCTGGACTTCCTTCACAGAGCGCCGTCTCATGTTGAGCACAGAATAACACCACCGAGTCCTGGGGACAGTGTTCTTCAGTCCACCGATTCACGTCAGCCAAAAACTCGTTGGACTGGGAGTGGTAGTCATCCTGGTTCACATTCAATAGGTAGACGGTTGGCTTGGCCGTGAGAAGATTATAGCCGTTGATGACGTCAATGTCTTCGTCGGTCCACTGACCAGTGGACACCTTCCTTCCCTCATACAAGAGCTCCTGGATCTTTTCTAAGGTGGATGCTTCCTGTTTCAACTCCATGACATTGGAGTGGGGTTTCTTGAGGGCCTTTTCCGTTCGTTCAAGCCCACTCTCCACGTACTCCAAGTCCTTGAGAATCAACTCGTCGGTGACAATGGATAAGTCTCGGACCGGATCCACGGTGTTATCCTCAATGTGGGTGATTTCGTCGTCCCTGAATCCCCTGACCACGTGAAAAATCCCATCCACCTGTCTGATATCAGCAAGGAACTTGTTGCCGAGACCGGCACCACTGGATGCATTTCTAGTCAATCCAGCAATGTCATAGATAGTGAGAGCAGTGGGAACGTTTTTTTCCGACCGGTATAGTTTTCCAAGGAAGTCGAGATGGGGACTGGCCACAATCACCTGTGATTTTTCGGCTTCAATGGTGGCAAATGGGTAGTTGGCTGGGTTTCCCAAGTCAGTTTTGGTGATGGCCTGAAAAAAGGTACTTTTACCTACGTTCGCAAGCCCCACCACTCCGGTAGATAAGTTGTTACTTATTCTTCCAAGGTATCGTTGGCGTTCTCCAACTTCCGTCTTCTTGGCAAGAAATCGACCGCCGGTGGTGAAGAAACGACGAATCATGACTTACGGCCTGGACACAAGTTGGTGAAAATTCGCTTCGCGAAGTCACTTTTGGCACATACACGATATTGCAGCCATCACCAACCAATCGCTGTGAAAAAGATCTATCCCCTCGTCCTCCAAACGCAGTTGTCGACGTGTACAGCGCCTCACCCTGCTTGGCGGTGTGAGTTCCAAAGCCCGTCGGGCCAGCTAAAGCTAAATGTTGATAAGAAGAAGAATTTTTGCTGGTCAATAGCACGTTCTATTCATCTATTGAACTTCAGGCTTTTAGCAAATATAGCCAGGGGGGGCACCCAAGCAAATGGGGCAATTCTTAGGCCCAGGCCACTAACTCATGTGTACGGCTGAAGCATGCTTACAAAAGAGTTTACGACACCGGGAAGTTGAAGTGACCCCCCACGGCGATGAGGGACTAATTGGAGCCGATGAGTTTCTTTTGAACCCTTTTAACCGTTTTGAGTCGACAAGACGAGAGGGCGATTAAATCATCATACATGCCAAGAAACTTCTTCAATGACCGACGTCTATTGATAAATAGAAATGTTTGGATCGGCTCAATCCAATGGTTTGGGCCGAAGATGAGAGGCTCCGAGCGGTAATAAACGATATGCATAAAGTCGAGTGGCTCGGTGCGGCCGAAGTATCGCCGTGTGGGCAGGGCTCCTTAGCGGATTAAAAAAAATTGTTGGCCATGGAAAGATTGCCTAGCCTCAAGGCTCTGATGAAGCAGTGCCATTGCCCCCTACTTGCGAAATAGTACACAACAGCAAGAGGCAGGAGGGAGAATAGCATGGAGGAGAAGAGCGGAAACGACCGCCGCGTGTTGTCAACGTGGCCAACTTGATAGTTGTGAGATGCGGTGGCTCAATTGGTAGAGCTTTGGACTCCAAATCCAAAGGTTGCAGGTTCAAGTCCTGTCCGTGTCAACTTTCTTTTTTCTTTTTCGCAAGTGTTATAGCTTTGTGCCAAAGCTTGCTACCCCCGTGGACCTACAATAGAAAATCATCAACATTTATACAAGCATGCTTAGAGGCATAATATCATAACAGTTCGTCTAACTCGTAAGGAAAGGATTGTTAATTAAAACAGAATCCACGTTGTCATTATCCATGATATCCAAATCATTTAAAGTGGCGCTTTTGAAAGCATCGCTGGGCAATGTTCCAAAAAGCGATATGTTTTCATCGTAAGTCTCGGGGTTATTAAATAGGGTGGATGTAGGGACCGGCGAAGATAACGGTGCAGATAACGGGGCGTTGACTAGTTGAGATGAAAGATGGGATAAGTCCGTGGTGGCTTGAAAAGGATTGTGACCATGGTTAACAGTATGGGAATTAGAGCGATGGGGTTTCTGAATATGACCATTCTTCCACTTTTGATTAGGAGACGACGGCCTCTGGTTTAAAGAAGACGATCGCCGGATACTAGAGTTAGACGTGGTGGGGGTCAACGGAATGGTGGGCGAGTGGAGGTCGTGAGACTCGAGTTTGTTGGTCAACGAAGTAACGGAGGCGTCACGGCCGCTTCTGGAGGACTCAAATGATTGGGAGTTGCTCAAGAATAGCGAGTTGGCTTTGCGTGGATAGTCAAAGAGATTCATGTGGCTGTAGACGGAAGATTCGCTTTCCAAGTCGGTGAAGTCAGAGGCCTTTTGCTGAGATTGAGTCGGGTCCGAGTATCCAAGAGTAAGATTGAGCAGTTCGCTGAGGTTGGGAGTTGAGGGAGACCAGGGGTCTTCGTGTTCTTGGGGATGGGAGGGAGAGATCGAGTCTTTGTGATCATGGAGCGACGTCTTGGAGTCGGGCGATGATAAATCCTCCTCCATTGACGCCTTCTTTTGTTTGTGTTCGGCAAACTTCTTGCTTGCTTCTTCAATTTCGTCGTCGCCGAGTGGCATATTGGCGGCAATCATGGCGCCCTTCTCCCACTCGAGAGGAAGATTGTTTAATAGTCCTTCGTTTGTAATAAGATACGACACAATCAAGTTGATGGGAACGGAGTCCTCATCATTCTTGACCTCGTCGCCTTCCTCTTCTTCATCGTCGGAGATATTGATCTTCATGGACTTGCCTTCAGCAATAAGTTCACTCAAGAACGGAATGTGGTCCTTGGAAATTAACACCAACTTCTCCAATGACTTGGTTAAAAGATCAAGCCGGGTCTCAAGAAGCTCCACATAGCCAGATGGGTGAATTTTTTCCTTAGGCTTTTTCTTCTCCGTGAATACACAAATTTTGTTGTCTTGTAAGCAACGGTTGCAAGGTTTCTTGCCGTCACATTTTGTCTTTTTAATCCGACAAGAATCACAGGCTTTACCCACCCTTTTTTTCTTGGCGTGATGATGGCGCTCAGTAGAAATGTGTGAAAGCATGGTTGAATAGATATTATGTGTTGTTAATTAGTAATCAAGATGATTGTACAAATTAGACAACGAGGAACAAGAAAAAAAACTTAAGAGCAACTGGCAAACATATACACCGTCTGTTAATGTAGTTGTGAATGGAGGAGGTGAATATCGGTACAAGTTAATCGGAAATGACAATTTGCAAAAAGCAGGTGATATTTATGAAGGAAAATCAGTTGTCGAAATAGTTTGGGATTCGGCCGAATAAATATAAATGAGAGGTGACATGCGATATTTTGCGATATTAATAAGATAAATAAGCAACTACCTGGAACAAACTTTTAGCTCCGAAGTGATAATACCAACTTGCATTTCTGCATATAAAGCGCGCAAATGCATGATAGCCATATAAAGATAGTCCCGGTCTAGATCCGATGGTGAAAATGTGGAAATTTTGGTCATCTACAACCAACAAGGGGTTGGGGTGCTTAGAAGCGGTGGATGGCCCTTCGCGGTTAAGCAGCCAGTTATTGCCGATCGCCCGCGCGGGTGCGTTTTTCTTAGCTGGGGTGCGGACTTTTTTTGAGGCTAGGGTGCGGGTTTGAGGCCTTTTTCAGTTTATCTCCTTTGGGGTATGAGTGTCTCAAATATTTTATTTCTTTCTTGGTATTGTTTTCTTGTTTTGCGGCAGGCAACTGAAAGTGCTAGAATTTATTGTGAATCTGGCGCGCTATACCCAACAAGGGATTTCGGCCGAATCTACATGAAATGTGAAGGCGTCGCCAAAAACAAGGTTGATGTTGGAGCGCAGGTACATGAGCCAATTGTTACAGCGACGGAAACATTAAGCTTATGGGGTATGGCTGTAATAGACTTACATTCAGAAACAAGCAAGAGAGGGTAGTTTTCTGGCTTTGTTTTGATGCTTTTTTAGCTATTTTTGCTAATTTTTTTTGTCTTTCTTTTCTATAATTTTTTCCCGTAGCCATTAAGCCATCATCAGATCTATTTTTCAGTTCGAACAGCTCTTCACACCCCAGGCTCGGTTAATTCTGCTCGTGTTAAAAATAGTGCATCTAAGGGTGGCATAAGCCAAGACAAAAATAAACTTCTCCATCGGCTATTGATGAGCGGCATTTACTAAACGTCAACCGGTGTATTTCCGTGAAGGTCAAAAAAATAGACAACCCGTATTTCCGAGCGCATCACGTGTGCAGCAACTGTCGATCCATTCAAAGCCCACGGATTAAGTCTGGCTTCGCACCTGGGCGTGAGGAACCCTGTCAAATTTATTGGGGGATCCCCGTTGTGGACCACCATTAGCCGCGGTGGGGCAGGTGGATGAGGTGTCAAAGCAATCTAACATGGTTGGTCAGGAGAATTTGTCTAAAGCTTGCTGGATGAATGAACGATCCTAAGAGGCGGCTAGTCGGGTGCGGGTACACGGTCAGTAATGATCAAATTCCTTATTTTCTCGTGCACTCAAATCCCGCAACCACCTTCATTCTTTCCATGAAGTCAATTAGATTAAACAACGGCAATTCCATTCCTAGCATCGGGCTAGGAACCTACAACATTCCTCGCAGGCAAACGGCTAATGTCGTCTATGAAGGATTAAAAGTTGGTTACCGACACATTGATACGGCTGTACTCTACGGCAATGAAGCGGAGGTGGGAGATGGAATCAGCAAATGGCTTAAGGAGGGTAATCAACGTTCAGAAATTTTTTACACCACCAAGTTGTGGAACAGTCAATTGGGTTATGCGAACACAAAACGAGCCATCCAAGAAATGATGCAATGTGTTGAGGATCTTGGGTACATTGATTTAATTTTAATTCATTCTCCATTGCCTGGGAAAAAGGCTAGACTCGAGAGTTGGAAAGCTTTGCAGGAGGCAATTGACGATGGAATCGTAAAGAACATCGGCGTATCGAACTATGGAATTAAACATTTACAGGAGTTACTTGAATGGCCTCAATTAAAGTATAAACCAGTGGTGAACCAAATTGAAATTAGTCCTTGGTGCATGAGACAGCACTTGGCAGATTGGACAAAAGATAAGGGTATTCAAGTTGAAGCCTATGCTCCCCTTACTCACGGCTATAAGCTATCCCACCCCTCTAAAGAAATTGCAGAAATTGCTGCTAAGTATAACGTTGACGTTGCCCAGTTATTGATTAAGTGGTCGCTTCAAAAAGGTTATATTCCATTGCCAAAGACAAAAACGGTTTCCAGGTTGAAAACGAATCTTGATGTTGACGGCTTTGAGTTGACACCGCAAGAGATCGAAACAATCTCTCAGCCTGACGCTTACGAGCCTACTGACTGGGAGTGTACCGACTGTCCATAATGCAGTCACAGTGAGGATCTACTGCTTGGGACAGTCCGACCGTGCTTGCGCTGCTGCCAAGATCCGCTGCTTGCATCTCTTGTGAATAGGACAACACCAATGGACAAATGCTTGGCTGCTGCATGGACGGCGGGGTTTCGTAATTGCTTGGTAAGCATGCGGCAGCTGGCTGGCTGGCTGGCTGGGGCCCTCTTACGACTCGCTATTTCTGTGGTTTCCTTCTGCCTATTTTTGGACTGACTCGAAAAGCCTCTCCTTCAATTGACTGCCTATACTTGGACTGATTGCCTAGACTTGGTCTGACTTCAACATCCCTCTCGTTGCTTCTGCTACCCTCTCGCCGGTGTTTTTGACACCCTATCTGGCTGTCGCCCTCCATTATGTAAATTTCTCATACATGCCCTAGAAAACTCGTAGAATGTCCCTATCGCTCGGATATTGAAAAGTGAAAACCCCGTTCTCTATTCATTTTTGTAGAGACTGAAGTGAAAAACCCGTTTTCCATTCATCTTCTCAGACGCTGAAAATTGAAAACTCTGTTCTCCGCTTATTTCCCCTCACTGAATACACTCATACTTAAGTCTCGCCGCCCCTGCAGCCTTGTAGGTATACAACGGCTAATGATTGCAATCAATCGTAAGTTGCGAACTTTAGCCCTAAGATTTGAATCACCTCACCTATTGATTCTCACGTCATTTCAAACTACAATCTCCACGTTCCTCGCCTAGCTGAAAGTTCCCCGGCTATTCTTAGCTAGCCGCCAGCCATAAACTTTCACATATGCCGTATCGATCAATTGATGTTGTGGGTCCCGGACTGTCAAGGTACGGATATGCGGGTAACCTATATCACCGGGGTCGCCTCGGCCAATATAGGAATCATTTACCCCGGAGTTTGTCCACCACCATTTGTCCCCACATTTTCGTAGCTGGAATCAAATAGAAACCTAAAGGTCAAAGTCAGAATCAAGAGACCTCTTTGGTTAACGGTGGCAAATGATATTATTGGTTGCATGTAAATCCCGTAATTGCCGCAGTCTGGTGACACCCATCAGTTGATTAAAAGGGGGATCAGATGATCCCAAGGTCAGCTGACGGACGGTCGTGCGCCAGCAACTGAATCCCCTCTCATGACGTGCCCACAACGTGAGTCACATGACTGAGTGACCCAGCTTACAAATTCTAAAACGACCCTCCCTATACCAGTTTTACCATTAGTCAGTTGAATGATCCAGCTGTCATCACATCTCTCACCTGCTAGTGGCAAGTCTTCGTGGATCTTGCATCAGGTCATCACCCAACGTGAGTGAATTAGTGATATCTCGGCTTCGGAGTTTTGTGATGCGTGGTCGTAGGCCGCGGTCGTGCGCCGGCTCGACGTGCACCAATGGAGTTCTTCGCCCCGGCGGAACGGTGGCAAGTTATCATTGATATATAAAGGCCAACTCCCTCCCTGGTTAATTGAGGTTTGATTTTTCATCACATTTAATTTTAATTAAATTCAATCAATCACATTTTACAAATATGGCTATTACTATTGGTATTAACGGTTTCGGACGTATCGGACGTTTGGTTCTCAGAATTGCTTTGAGCAGACCTGACATTAAGGTTGTTGCTGTCAACGATCCATTTATTTCTCCTGACTATGCTGCTTACATGTTCAAGTACGACTCCACCCACGGTAAGTACAAGGGTGAAGTTACCCACGAAGGTGACAACTTGATCATTGATGGTCACGCCATCAAGGTTTTCGGTGAGAGAGACCCTGCTTCCATTCCATGGGGCAAGGCTGGTGTCGACTACGTTATTGAGTCCACTGGTGTTTTCACCTCTTTGGAAGGTGCCAAGAAGCACATTGAAGGTGGTGCCAAGAAGGTTATCATTACCGCTCCATCTTCCGATGCTCCAATGTTCGTTGTTGGTGTCAACGAGGAAAAGTACACTTCTGACTTGGACATTGTTTCCAACGCTTCTTGTACCACTAACTGTTTGGCTCCATTGGCCAAGGTTATCAACGATAAGTTTGGAATTGAGGAAGGTTTGATGACCACTGTCCACTCCATCACCGCCACTCAAAAGACTGTCGATGGTCCATCCCACAAGGACTGGAGAGGTGGTAGAACTGCTTCTGGTAACATTATTCCATCTTCCACTGGTGCTGCCAAGGCCGTTGGTAAGGTTATCCCTGAATTGAACGGTAAGTTGACCGGTATGTCTTTGAGAGTTCCAACCGTCGATGTTTCCGTTGTTGACTTGACTGTTAAGTTGAAGACTGCTGCTACCTACGAAGAAATCTCCGAAGCTATCAAGGCTGCTGCTAACGGTCCTTTGAAGGGTGTCTTGGGATACACTGAAGATGCCGTTGTTTCCACCGATTTCTTGGGTTCCACCTACTCTTCCATCTTTGACCAAAAGGCTGGTATCTTGTTGTCCCCAACCTTCGTCAAGTTGGTTTCTTGGTACGATAACGAGTTCGGTTACTCCACCAGAGTTGTTGACTTGTTGGAGCACGTTGCCAAGGTTTCTTCTGCTTAACTATCCAAGTTATAATGCTTTGAGTCTGATTTAAGGTGTTATAATAAAAATATGCAATACAAGACATATACATGATGATATGTAGAGATACATGAGTGCAAAATATCGGTGTGGTAATAATCGTTCGTCGTCCACTGTAGATTTTCACGTGCCCCTTCCCCGAGGTGTCTATCGTTGGTTGCCATCGCGCCTGTTCCGTTGCCCGGCCCACAATGGAGGTCTACCGCTTCCACCTACGGGCCACATGTCGCGGCTCTCTTTCGTCCACGCTCGACCTACGAGCCCGGTCCGGAATCTCATCGTCGCGGCCGCAAACCTTGTTCCAAAACATAAACAATCACCACGCTATGGAATCTCTACTAAATCAGCAACTCAGACTTTATAAAACTAACGATATCCCCGCCTTGGATCAGTCATTAGGCACGTTTGCCGAGAATCTTGCCTCGTACCTTTTCAATAAGTATCAATCCTCCAATAATGATCTAATATCCCGCTATAATTCTCCCCAAGATATAAGATCACTGATTCGTATCAAGCTTGACCATCATGATACCGAAAGCCTCAAAATGACATGTTTCTCCATAAAGTCCCCTCTCGTATCTTCTCAATTGGTGGCATTCATATCTGAAGACTCCGTGAGCCCATTTAACACCTTGATAATGATCCGATCTCCAATCTCCTCGTTTCTTATCAACCAATTGGAATCTCTTGACGTTCCTTTGGTCATCAAGCCACTTCAATTGTCCACCCCTCGTCTCACAAGCACCATTAATGACATTGAGGTGCCATCTGTGGATGCATTTGGGGATATAGAGGTGGTATATCTGCCGCAGTTGAAATCGGAAACTCTTCGCTACATCACCATAAACGTTCCTCGAAAAGACCTTCTACATATGAATCACAGTCTGAGTACCATATTGGGCTCACTTCACCAGAAGCTTTCTTCATCCACTGCCATAAAGTTTGATGCACTCACCATGCTAAAGTTTTCCTCGCTGCTAATCACCTTGTCAAGTGAGGGTAGACTTAAGCTTTCCCAGGATAATTACATTATCCCCGTCATCAAATCTCTTTTGAAGTGTATTACTCTGTGATCACCAGCTGTTCTTGTTGGTGTCCTACACTGCTCACACTGAGGTTTTCGTGGTGGCCTCCTGTGGCTTACAGCACGTTGCTTTTTGGTCCGGCATTCATGCCTCTTCCTAGCAATTGGCCCTAGGCCTATGTCATTGGTGTTTATTTCTGTGAGACTTCTCTTCTTTATAAGCTTTTATCTGCTCATCTTATATTCATACTCACTGGCCGCCTCATCTCGCCTGCACCGTGTCGCAGGGACATACGACATCCGATTCCTGGAATGCGCGTTGTGAAAAAAAAAAAACACGTAGTTCCAACTGATCCATCTTCCAATTCTCAATAACCCCTAAACCCTTTTTAGTTTGGCTACATAAATATTCGTTTGATCTTATATCGAGATTTAACATATAGTCACGTTCTGGTTTTAGGTTTTCATTGTTTATAATGTCTGCTACTGGAAGTGCTCCCGTTGATCGAGACAATCTTCGTTCAAGATTCAAAAAGGACACCGAGTCAGATGTCACTGGTGGTTCAACTCAAGGGTCCGACAAAGACGTCTCAAAAAGAACAAAGTTCGATGAAACTCAAGACTTTGTTGAATCCATGGTCAGTTTAGAAGCTTGGTTGGCCCCATTGGTGTTCACTATTTTATCGTTTGGGGTTAGATTATACCGTATCGGTATCAACGATGCCGTGGTGTGGGATGAAGCTCATTTCGGTAAATTTGGCTCTTACTACCTTAGACATGAGTTTTACCATGATGTCCATCCTCCCTTGGGTAAAATGCTCATTGGTTTGTCAGGTTATCTCGCTGGGTACAATGGTTCCTGGGACTTCCCCTCGGGTGAAACGTACCCAGACTACATTGACTATACCAAGATGAGAATTTTCAACGCTACCTTTAGTTCTCTTGTGGTTCCATTTGCTTACTTCACAGCCAAGGAAATTGGTTTCTCCATTCCTGCTGTTTGGTTATTCACTCTTATGGTTACCTTTGAGTTATCTTACGTTACCCTCGGTAAGTTCATCTTGCTAGACTCCATGTTACTATTCTTTACTGTTGCCACCGTCTTCTGCTTTGTGAGATTCAACAATTTCAACACCAACCCTCAAACCAAAAACTTTACCAGAAAGTGGTGGAAGTGGCTTCTTTTGACGGGTGTTACCATTGGCGCTACTTGTTCCGTCAAGATGGTTGGTTTATTTGTCACCACCTTGGTGGGGATTTACACAGTGGTTGACTTGTGGAACAAGTTTGGTGAAAAGTCCATGTCTTGGGCTACTTATATTTGTCACTGGTTGGCCAGAATTTTTGGTTTAATTATTGTTCCATTCACCATCTTTTTAATTTCCTTCAAAATTCACTTCGATGTTTTGTACAAGTCTGGTACCGGAGATGCCAACATGAGTTCATTGTTCCAGGCTAACTTACTCGGATCTGACGTTGGTGTTGGAGCTAGAGACGTTACCATCGGTCATTCTATCGTGACCCTCAAGAGTCAAGGATTATCTGGTGGTTTATTGCATTCTCACGTTCAAACCTTCCCTGAAGGTTCCAAGCAACAGCAAGTTACTACTTACGGACACAAGGATTCAAATAACAACTGGATTTTCCAACGAGCCAGAGGTCAAATTCCCTACAATGCCACCGAGAACAAGGATATTGAATATGTTATTGATGGAATGACTGTAAGAATTATTCATCCCATGACCGGAAGAAACTTACACACACACGATGTGAAGGCTCCTCTTACAAAGTCTGAGTTTGAAGTTGCTTGTTATGGTAACTTGACCATTGGTGATGCTAAGGATAACTGGATTGTTGAAATCATGGAATCTTCCGGTTCGGAAGACAAGCTCAAGTTACACCCATTGTCTTCATCTTTCAGATTGCGTAATCAAGTCATGGACTGTTACTTGGGGACTACTGGTGCTACGTTACCTCCATGGGGTTTTAGACAAGGAGAAGTCGTTTGTTACAAAAATCCATTCAAAAAGGATAAGAGAACTTGGTGGAACATTGAAAACAACTCTAACGATTTATTGCCTCCTCCTCCTGAAGACTTTAAGTTGCCAAAGACCAATTTCTTCAGAGATTTCATTCAATTAAACTTGGCTATGATGGCAACCAACAATGCTTTAGTGCCAGATTACGATAAACAGGATGACTTGGCTTCATCCGCTTGGCAATGGCCAACCTTAAATGTTGGTATCAGAATGTGTTCTTGGGCTGATGATAAGGTCAAGTACTTCATGATTGGGTCTCCTGGTACCACTTGGCCTTCCACTGCAGGTGTCTTACTTTTCTTCTTTGTTGTATTATATTACTTGATCAGATGGCAAAGACAATATGTTGACTTCCCCCAATCCAACCCTCAAAAATTGAAGTCATTTGTCATGGGTGGTATCTATCCAATGTTTGGATGGGGATTACACTTCATGCCATTCGTGGTTATGGGAAGAGTCACTTATGTTCACCATTACGTTCCCGCACTTTACTTTGCCATGATTGTGTTCACTTATGAGTTTGACTCATTCACCACCCCCTTGAAAAATTCTACTTCTTCTGCTAAGAAGATTCTTTATCCAGTTGCATACGCTCTTATGTACTCCATCGTTTTGGGTACATTTTGGTACTGGAGATACATTTCCTTTGGATTAGAAGGATCTAAGGAAGACTGGAGTCACCTTGACTTGTTGAACTCTTGGAGAATTTCCAATGACGATTACCGTTAAATGGAGGATGTGTAAACACGTAATTTACAGATATGAAAATTTACAACTTAGTAATTCTCGAAGTTGAGTAATGATGTTGTGAATAGTAATCGAGAACGTTTTTTAGTATCTAATGTAGCTTCGGAAGTATTTTCATCAATGCTCTTGTTACTAATTGATGTACCATGATGATATTTAATCCAAGTGGTTGATTTAGGGTACTATTGTATCGAGAGAAACATCAGCTTGCAGGCCAGGAAAAAGTACAATTTTCAATATTGTGTGATTATGTCTCAAATTCGACGAGAATTACAAAATACCGTTATAACCTCTTGATGCAAAAATATTATTTTCAAAAAAACAAAAAGCTGAAAACATACAGAAACTTAGTAGGTGTTTATGGTTTCCCAATTTCTTTACTCGATCGTACTCTGGGGCTTTCACCTTGATCAAAATTCCAAGCTCGTGGAACATTAAGTGACCCAGCAAGAAAGCTACATCACGTGCCTCCTCTGCGAAGTCGATCGAATCACGAGTGACTGAAAATAAGCTTACAAATTCCTTACTTTTCTTTATCATGATTTCAAGAACAACATTAAGACTGCCTCTACTAAGATTGTTGACTCGTTTAGAGTCAAGATCCCTTGCACCAGCATCAATGAGATGTATATCATTTACACATACTAATTTGAATGTCGCCCCTCGAACATTCAAAGCAGCCTCATTTGCTCAACCAAAGGAAGCCCCACAGCAACAGAAGCAATTAGGAGAATCCCTCCAACAGGATACCGATGAATTCAATAGCACAGTGTTGGTACATGGAGACACCAAATTAAAGATAGCAATCACTGAAAGAGCAAGCGATAAGTTGATGGCCATAGCGAAACAAGATCAAAACCCTGACACTGCATTAAGAGTAAAAGTTGAGAGTGGAGGATGTCATGGATTCCAATATAATTTGGAGCTTACCACATTGTCGGCAGAACTAGAGAAAGATGACGACTTGCTAGTGTTTAGCCGAAACGACTCTGACGTTCAGGTGATTCTTGATGAATCCTCACTCGAAATCCTTCAAGACTCCAAGGTGGACTATACTCAAGAATTGATTGGTAGCTCTTTCAAGGTTGTGGATTCTCCCTATACATCCACAGAGTGTGGATGTGGATCCTCCTTTGATTTTGACTTCGAAAAACTTCAAAAGAAATTGGATACCGAAAAGTAATGAAAATCACAATTGCCTATTGGCAACTCAGATATGACTCGCTGTCATTTGTACATAACTAGTGGTTACGGCTTTCAAAGCATATCTTTGAAAGATTGTTTTATAGCATCGCACCCATGAAATTAGCATTCAAGACATGAAAGTAGCAGACCCGCCCCTCAATAAAAGCATTAACTACAATTTACATCAGCATGCTACATTCAATAAAACAATCCATGTATATAAGTAATTTCTCACTTAGCCAACAATTCATTTATACCATCAAGACTCTTGTTTGCATAAAACCTCACATCCACATCTAAATCGTTTGAAAGATTATTAAGATTTGGAATAATATCAACATTAATCAATTTCAAAACGTCCTCCGATGAATTCTTCAAAAGTGATTCGACCAAAATGAGATAACTCTTGGCCACATTGAATCTAATGTTTGGAACAGAATCATTAACTAAGTCATTAATGAATGGTAAGATTTTAGTTATGATGATTTGTAAATCAATTACCGGAATCAATTTTGTAATGGCAAATAGGCAGGTTATTCTGATGATAAAGTTTGAAAAGTCAATTCGGCCTTCATCATCTTCGACGTTAGCCAGCAGATTTGACTTAACTTCAAGCAATCTAGAAATTATTTCATCATTTGCCCAGTTCGAGCCAAAAATACTGGTAAGTTCCTTGAGATTATTGACTGCGGCATCTCTAATAGCAAACACGGGATCCCAAAGCCATGACATACACAATGATAACAATTCATCGTTGAAGAAAGATTCACCCAATTGGTTCGCCAACTTGGGAATATACTCAATAATTGCCAAACGAACTCTCCATTTTTGATCTTGTGCCAATTCGGTAATTGCAGGAAGTAAATTTGTCGATAATAAGTTAATTCCAATGGTTTCGTTGACAATTGAGAGATTTGAAATAATGTTCAAACGCACATCAGGAAACTCATCCTTTAACATAATGAGAAAAATTGGTAACAACTTCTCGATTGTGGATTGTTTAGCAAGAATTGGTGATAATCCGGTGATGGTGGAAGCTAAGGAAGCACGAACATTTTCCTGTGGATCTTGACTTAATTCATTAACAACGGGAATGATCTTGGTTTCAATCGTTGATTTGGTTGAAGGGAAATTAGTTAACAATTCGCAGAAACCTGGCAACTGTTTAGCGATCGCCTTTCTAACTTCTCCTTCGTTATCCTTCATTAAAGAAATGAAAGGATCAATTAATTTTGAGAGATCAATTTCATTTGGTGAGAAATTCTGAGCGATCTTACTAAATCTATCGGCAGCAGTATATCTGACTCTCCAAGCTTCGTCTTCGATCAATTTGAGTGTTCTTACCAATAGTTCAGAATTTCGACTTGAATCATTGATTGAAGTGAAGAATTCCAAGATAGCAATTAGAATATCAATGCTCAAAAATTTAACCGAGTCTTGATCATCACTCATCAATCTGAAGAACATTTGACTAATGATTTGCAATTCATTCTCAACGATTTGTTGAGGAGGAATGTTGAATTGTTGACGATACTCAGTCAAAAGGTTAATTAATGTTGGCAAGTTAGAAGCGGCACTTCTTCTAACCATGGGATACTCATCGGAGACCAAGTTAAGATAATCAGCCAACAAGTCTCTTCTTGTTTCAGAATTAACCTTGATTAAAACTGATTTATATAAACAACAAGAAGCAATTTTTCTGGAAAACCAGTTTCCTTGAGATAATTGCTTGATCATCTTCAAGAAAATACCATTGATTTCTTCATCATCCAATTCAAGACTGATTCTATTCAAAGAGTCAATGGCTTTGTTTCTGACTATTGGTTCTTCCATTGATGCTAAAATGATCAAGATCAGAATTAATGCTTCACAATTTTCATGACCACCAATTAAGGGAACGAAGCCACCAAGCTTGGTAGCTAATACAGCGAAGACTTCTTCTTCATCATCTTGAGCAACGTCATTCAAAAATGGTAATAATTCATTCAAAGTTCTTTCAGGTCCTAATGCAATAGCAATGGTATCTAATTTTTGCATTGCTTCCACTCGATTTGATACATCGTCATGTTTCAATTCATCCATTAATAAAGCTAATGGATATAGCTCGTCGGAATAATTATCCATGATGGCTTAAAACTTAGAAGAATCTGGGGGTGATGATTGAACTGGGGTAGGATATCAAATGGTCAAATGGTGTATTCAAACTAAAGGATTCTAATCAATTCGTTTACGGTCTCGGCCTTATTTGGATTCCAATCCTTTTCGTTGAATGAATTTTCGCGAATCCACGACCTATCCAAAAAAGGACAAAGGCTACGTCACCTAGCGCGAGTAGTGGGGGACGAAGTACCAAGGGCGGGATGAATTTGACTTATAGGCTATCCCAAGGTGTTATGATAGAACCGAACAAAGCAACTTCTACATTCGCTTGGCCTTTTTAGGTTTACGATGAGTGGCTGGTGTATAACACCTCCACATGGCGCGATCTATGGCCCGAGAGGCGATCCACGGTCGCGTTACCGCTCTTGCTGATACCCAGCCATTGGCGGACCCGGAGTGGTGGCGGTGGATCAGGGTCGAATGAATAAAGACGGGAGTTCAGTCCGTGGAGGTGCGAGGGAGTGTAGGAACTGCTGTGGGTCAATTTGAATGGTAGTGTGGTTACCTCTTCTTGTTAATGCATACCATGCGTCACGTGATGGTATATATAAGCAGCGCACTCCACGTTGGAATATTCCTATTCTGTTTGAACCGTCAAAGATGTCTACCAAACCCGACAACATCGATGTCATTGTATCCCAGCTTTCTGCCTCCGACAGGACCGATTATTTGCAGCTCTTAAGTGAATTGCAGCAAAAGTCCGAAGAAATTTGGGACTTTGAGATTGTTCCCAATTACTTCAAGCAGTCGTCTACAGACACCGACGAAACCAAGTTTAATTACCTCGATGAGCACTTTGGAAGACTAAAGTCTTGGCAGCAGATTGTGGAGGATCTCCAGCGATTAAATGAAAACGCAAAATGCAATGAATACTACAAGGTGTTTTTTTTGGCGCGTCATGGACAAGGCTACCACAACTTGGCACACTTGAAGTACGGTGACAAGGAATGGAACGAAAAGTGGTCCCATCTCAATGGAGATGACGAAATTACCTGGGCCCCCGATCCAGAACTTACGTCCTTGGGTAAAAGCCAGGCCAAGGATAATAGCAAAGCGTGGAAGGACGAGTTAGCTGACGATTCCTATATCTTGCCGCTGAAATGGTACAGCTCGCCCTTTAGAAGATCTGCCGATACTTTAGTGGGGACCTGGGAAGACGTGGTGGACTTGTCAAAAGTCAAGCCATTGATACTCGAAGATTTAAGGGAAACCATTGGGGTGCACACCTGTGACATGAGATCTACAAAGACCGTAATCGAGGAAAGATACCTTCCACTTGGCTTTGAAATTGAGCCGGGATTCAAAACGAACGACGTTTACTGGAAGGCTGACTATAGAGAAACTATTGCGGAGCAGGCCATTCGCCAGTACAATGCATTCAGCTACATTTTCAAGAACTCCGCCAAGACCGATGGGGTCATTAGTATAACCAGTCACTCTGGAAGTATTAGGGCTCAGCTCTTGACACTAGGCCACCGAGCCTTTGCCATTGGAACCGGGGGCGTAATCCCTGTGTTTGTCAAGGCCACCCGTCGCTAAAGCCGATCGGACACTCTATATTACAAATACATGATGTTCAACATCAATCTTACATATCTGAAAATGACAATATCTTGACTGATATACAATGTCTATAAAGGAACATCATAGCCTAAGACCATACTTCCAATCAAGAACAAGTTCAAACAGGTGATGAAGCCCCACACAACGACCGCTCCAAATGCAACAATTGGGCCATTGCTCAAATCTTTGTAGCCCTTGACACGATGAATGTCTTCATCAGGTTCGCTTAAAATGTCCTCATCTTCTATGTCAGCATCACTGGCATTATTACTTGACAATGAGGTCGCGTTCATAGTTCTGAGACCGTAGCGCAGATCCGATGGTTTACCTTTGTCGAATTCACGGTCTTGATCGGTATCCTCATCCCATCCTCCAACGCAGGGGTTGGAGTTTCGCAAGTCTTGCAATCTGATGGCTGGTTCGGTTGTTTTAAAACGCTTCTTATTTACCTTTTTCAGTTTCTTGCGATGAGGAGGTCTGACAACATTTCTTTCGTCGTCTGAGGTGTCGTCGATTAGGGTAGTAAGCCCGCTTTCACACTCCAAAATAGTGCTGATATCTTCATCTCCATCTCGAACAAAGATGGGGACGCTCATAATGGATTTGGAATTGGTAAACCAAATCAAGGGTGCACTGACAACTGGTAACAACAATGAAAGAACAACTTGTGATGCATTCAAGATTCTCGAGAGACCTTCTCTGCCAGCAAGGCTAACCACCAACAAGCATGGAACAATCGCAAGACCTCTAGTGATCAACCTTCTTGTCACAGGAGGAAGAGTCCAACTCAAGAATCCTTCCGATACCATTTGACCTGCCAACGTACAAACAACACCAGCGCTTTGTCCAGAACAAAGCAATGCAAGGGCAAACACAAAGCCAGCGGTAGGTGACAAATGCGTTGAAAGAAGATGGTAGATGGTGAATAGATCAGCGTTACCGTAATCCTCTTCATCTGTATCACTATCTTCATCTCTCATGAATCTAAAGTGATCGGTTTGTCTGTCGTTATCAAGAGTAGCACCGGCCACAATGAGAATTGCTGAATTAACGAACAATGCAACTGTGAATAAAGATACCACCAATTCGACAATTGTGTAGGTCATGGTTGCTTTGATGGCATGAATCGAAGGTCTATAGTCTTCTTCTTCTTCTTCTTCGCTTCCAAAGCCTTCTACGCTGGTAGGATCATGAACAATCTTAAACCGCTTAATTTCACGACGCTTGTGAACAGACGCCGATTCTTCATTTGAAAGCAATGCAGAGGTCGCTTCGTCAGAAATCGAAGAGTCAAGTGGTTTATTGTTTGAAGCTTCTTTGGGTAGAGTGTAAAAGCCATTTTTGACGTCGTAGTCTCTCAATCTGGCCTGAACAAGACCTGAGCCAAGATAAAGGGAGTGGGGCATCACTGTAGCACCCAAAATAGCAAGCGAAAGAAAAAGACCGTTTCCGCCTTCACGGTCGGTCATGTCCACAATGTCATCATTGGGAAGAAAGCCCTTTAAAGCCTCCCATGTGGAAAATTTTACCGAGCTATCATGAGAAACTTGATAAAGCTCTATAGCAAAACAAACGACTGTAGCACCCACAAGAATCGATACAAATGATTCAAAAATTCGAATGAAAATCAACGGACCTTTGGGGCGGTAGGCCATCAACACAATTAACACATCAATGACGGTGAGAATAACACCCACCAATAGCGGAAGGTCGAATAAAATATTGAGTGCAATGGCAGTACCTACCACCTCGGCCACATCAGTAGCGATAATGGCGATTTCTGCCAAAATATAGACAAATATGTTCAATCTATGAGGAAGGTTAGCCCGGCAATTAGCTGCTAAATCAAGACCAGTGACAGCTCCCAATTTGGCAGAGAGTACCTGTAAAAATACCGCCAAACAATTTGAAAGTAAAATGGAGAATAATAGATTGTACTTGTAAGCTGAACCTGCAGCCACAGCAGTCGAATAGTTACCAGGATCCATGTATGCCACCGAAATCATGATACCAGGACCTATGAATTTCATGAACTGGCGAAGGGTAGACCATATTCTTCGAAAGAATGCCATGGGGGGATCTTCGTCGAAAGTCATGTTAGAAATGACGCTATGGGTCTAGCTATGCCAATAAAGGGAGAAACTCAGGATTGAACCTTGTGTCTAGTGTAGATCAATTCTCCGTATACAACGCAGGAGATGCTAAGGGGTACTGAAAAGCAAAATTTGTACCAATGGGAAATTTCTGCCTTGAGGGCTTTAGCAGTTACGATTTTTTGATCACGTTTAAAAAAAACACGAAAAAGTGAGGCAGTAAGTGGAGGATTTGTGGATGAGCGAGAAACAAACCACAGCAACAAGATCAAGTATGGAGAAAAGCTGCAATCTGAGCTTCTTTTCGAAGATGCTATAGGATTTCTTGAGAAGAAAAGATAGGGTGGATATAGAAACCGAAAGGAAAGAAAGAGAAAAAAAAAAGAGACCAGCCGCTTCAGGCACGTCGCTCCTTCTTCCCGAGAACGGCGGTTGACACTCTGAGTGCCTATCCCGGCGACGATCGGGCAAAAAGACGCGGCGCCAAAATTGTGCTCAGATCGCACCACAGTCGGGCCAGTGGGCGAGATTTTGGGCGCACTGGGCCGGCACGTGGAGAGATCGGCACCAAGGAGCAAGAGAGCTGAGCTGAGAAACGGTGGGGGTGGGCCCACGCGTTCAACAGAAAAAGAAGAGGACATTCATCAAGCAGTGGGGTACGGGTCCAGCACAGGGCAAAAGCCGGAACGGGAGGAAGATGTCGCGACGGAAATGTCGCCCCCGAACCATCGGGGATTTTGTTCCGAAGCTGCTAATCGCCTAATACTCTTTCACATTTTCTTTAGTACCAGAATAGCAAGATCCAGGAGTTTGAAAAGATCAGAATTGATAGTACATTATGATTAGAGCCGCATCATTCAAACCTCTTATTCGAGGATTTTCAACCCGTGGACTTCGCTGCTTTAGCAGTGGTTCAAGACTTTCAGCAGCTCAGATCTTTCGAATGCCAGCAATGTCTCCCACCATGACTGAAGGAGGGGTTGTGTCTTGGAAGTTGAAGCCAGGTGACACCTTCGATACCGGCGATGTTCTTGTTGAGGTTGAAACTGATAAGGCTACCATTGACGTCGAAGCTCAAGACGAAGGTATCATGTGGGAAATTATCATCGAGGAGGGAGCTACCGGTATTCCAGTGGGACAGCCAATTGCCCTTTTAGCTGAACCTGGTGATGATTTGGCCACTTTAGAAAAACCAGATTTGAGTGATTCTACCAAGGAAGCACCCAAGAAGGAAGAAGCAAAAAAAGAAGAACCCAAGAAAGAGACTAAGCAACCAGAACCAAAGAAGCAAGACTCAGCATCCGCCACCTCCGCCAAGTCTTCAGACTCTGTTTTTGTCAAGGCTAACAAGGCTCAAAAGCTATTACCATCTGTCGAGTTGTTGTTGCACCAAAACAATATCTCCGAGCAAGATGCATACGAGAAGATCCCAGCCTCTGGACCAAAGGGAAGAATCTTGAAGGGAGATGTCTTGGCTTACTTGGGCACCATCTCTTCTGACTCTGTGACCAAGGTTACTCAATACATTAAGCACAAGGAACATCTTGACTTATCTAACATTGTCGTCAAAAAGCCACAACCAACCGAAGAGGATGCTGGTGCTAAGGAGGCTGCTCCAGCACCCGCCGAAAAGCCAAAGCCTAAGAACATCATTTCCATTGAGCTTTCTTCCAGCTTTGGAGAAGAAATTTCCAAGGAGAAATTCAAATATGCTTTCCAAAAGGCCGTTGACACCGCTATCAAACAAACATACGCCAAAAAATTCCCCCAGTATGCTTACTCTCCTTCTGCTTCCCCCTTCGAGGTTGAGGATATCTTCGATGACTTGTTGAGTGCTCCGGTCACCCAAGACAGATTTGAAGTCTACGATGTGGTATATAAATTCTCTGGCGTTTCTAAACCAGTTGAAGTCGACCCATTTGATGCCTTGCTAGGATTGGCCCCGACTCCTCTGGCTCCATCTACTGCCAACACTGGAGTTGTTGATGTTCAATTCAAGATCAAGTACAATGAAAAATTGTCGGATTCTAAGCAGTTTGTGGATACTTTCCAGAACTTGTTGCTTTCTCAAGTTCCTTCCAACAACTTGATTATTACCAACTAGTGTATCATAGCATATAATCATATATTCGATAGAAACCAATCAAAAGGGCTTCTTTACCGCACTAGCTCACATGTAGCCGCCAGAGGCTTCTCTTGCATGTGGTGCACGGGTGGCGTCGCTCAATGGCCCATAACCTGTTTTTTTTTTTTTCCCTCCGGGACTTCTGTTTTTTTTTTTATTTTTTTTTTTTTTTGGATATATCTACTCTTGTTGCAAATAACACCCCAATCGTTCGGGATATTTGCCTTTTAGACACCGTGGAACGTCTATTCTACTACCCAAAGGCTTAATAAGTGTTCAACTCGTCTATTACCGAGGGAAAACAAGTGAAATTCACAATATTCCCAACTTCCCGTAACCAGCGGAATTTTAGGTGTACCCATCAAGGACCATGTATCCTCCGTTTTCCAACTACGGGACCGCTCCTCTTAGCGATACCGATCGGAAATCAGCAAATTCCGCCAACAACCTCTATAGTGCTCCACCTCCCGTGACTCGGGGCCCGGGTCAATATCTAAATTCCACCACCATGGCTCCTGTTATGACCTCCTCAATGAATTCGTCCGTTCCAGGACCGGTACCTCCTTCATTTTCATCCAGAATGATGTCAAATATGCCATCATCCATGGGCTATCCTCATACCCACTCGCTATTACAGCAGTCGCCCCCGATGCATCAGGGGATGGACATGCACCAACACTACCAAAACCATCAGTCTTTGGATATGTCCCATAATGTCATGTACCAACAGCAGCAACAGCAGCAGCAACAGCAGCAGCAACAACAACAACAGCAGCAGCAACAGCGCCAACAACAGCGCCAACAACAGCGCCAACAACAGCGCCAACAACAACAGCAGCAGGTACAGCCCCAGACATCACAACAAACGCAACTGTCTATTAAACACCAACAACAACTTCACCTTCAGCAACAAAAACAACTTCAACAACATCAGCAGCAGCAGCAAATACAACAACATCAACAACAGCAACAACAGCGCCAGGCCACCTCGAGTCGTCTCAGTCAGCGTCATGCACAGGCCGATTCCCAGCTTGCAAACGTGAATGGAGAAAGGTCCCAGCCATCACCTCGCCAGTCATCAAAGAAGGTTTCCAAGCAGGCTTCGACGCATGTCCAATCATCAGAGCAACCACAATTACCACGCGTCCAAAAAGAAGTGCCTCTTCCTGATCAGAAGAAGAAGAGGGGACGGCCCAAAAAGTTGATTCTCGATCCTGCCACCAATCAGTATATTGATTCGAGCCATGAGAATTACAAGCAGCTTAACAAGCTTTTAAAGGGTCAAAGTGCACTGTCATACAATGACAACGGTAACATATTCGACCAAAGCAACGATGATTTGGCCACCATTGCCAGATTACAAGGACAACCAGCCTACTTGAGAACTTTACAAGATGAAGCTGTTCAGAAGCTTCTTTCTAAGAAGGATAGACGTGGTAGACCCAGAAAGTTCCCTGTTGAGCAAACGGGCTTAACCATCAAGGGAATTCGTGTCAACGGTACTCAAAAGATTGTGCGTAAGGCCAAAGACTTTTCTGAAAATAAGGTTACAAAAAGAGAAAGAGGAAGACCTCGTAAAAACCAAACTTCTGCCTCCATGGGTAATGGAAATGACTTGAATGCCTCATTACAGGGAGTTATCCAGTCTCACATCCAACAAAGCCCATGAGTTGCCGCAAGAGCAATCAAGTATGTATTATAAGAAAGAATCTGAGCTGACGTGTATGTAGATTTTGTGATTTTAGCCACCACCTCTAACTACGAGAGAAGTGAAACGAATAGTTCCAGTCACTCCAAAGGCAGGGCACGGCTGGATATGAAGACGTCGCTATATGCAGTCCGGCTGCGAACATTAAAGCCGGATCTTCGCAGCTAAGTACAAACACCATCTTATTCTTCTTCTTCCTACCCGCCCACCAAAAGTTGTTCAAAGTTCCCAGAACTTCACAGAATAACTACAGAGCAACAAGGCTTTTTATAAGATTCCCACAACCCCCAACCAGTCGGCAACTTCAATGAGTTCTCCCACTTACTTCGGTCACTCTGTGCATGTGCCACAAACAAACGTAAACCTTCTTGTGTGCCCCATTGTTATCAAAACGTTCTCAGACCTTGAGAACTTCGAGTACATTGCACGTAAAGGGTCCAAGAGTGACATTAAGAGAATCACCGATGCCGCCAACAAGTGGGCATCGTTGAACCCCGACTACGTCTTCCACGTCTTGGAGCTACTCGAGATATTTCTCCTAAAGAGAGAGGGAAAATCTGTTGACATCAGTAAGTTCCCGCTCATGAGCCGGTACCGTAGAACCGGTCATCTCATAAAGCCAAAAAATACCATCATGGACTCATTTAACTCTGACGAATCTTTCTCATTTAACGGTGCCAACCCCGATGCATGGCGGGACTTTTCATCTTTCACCCCTCCTAGCCCCAGCGTATCCCAGGCTGTGGAAAGTATTATCAGGGGCTCCACCACAAATCAAAAAGGTATGGCTAAGAAAAGAATGGCCATGCAATCAGCTGACGACTGCCCGTGTCCTACAAGAGGTAGTTTCCTCAACTTTGACATGGACACCGTCGAGCTACTCCACACCATTATCCCACCTGCCCCAGTGCAGGAGCTTGAACAACCAGAGCTCGGCCTTACCAGTGGCCTCACATTGAAAGAAGACTTTCACATCGAGGATGCAAGAGCATTTTCCACACCAAATAGCTCCATCATGGAGGAGCCTAGTGTCATTGAAGTGCCTGCCTCGATGGAAGAGGAACCAGTAAAGCTTGAAGAAATATCCGTGTCTCTTGCGGACGACCCTGAATTCAAGGACTGGATGTGCTGGGATAACAGCTTGCCGGTAGTAAGCCCTCTTTCTGTTTCTGGTGCTCTTCCCAACAAGTTCGCTTCCCCCAAGGTCGTCCCCTCTGTGTTTTCTGAGGGGGCCGCTTTCAAGTCAAGTAGGGTGAAAGTCTGCCTAGACTCGGTGCCTGAAGATGAGACTGCTGTACACTCCGAATCAACTCAGAAAAAGCCTAAGCCAGTCTCTCCTACCTTGGCTGTTGATTCCGTCTCTGCTCTGGTCGAGCATCGCGGCGACTCGCCCCTCGAGACTGTCTCTGCTCCTGTCATTCAAAAGATCAATGCTCCTTGTGGTCTCTCTAAAGGTTCTTTCACTGCGCCGGTAGTTGGTCTCACCTCCGGCACTTCAGTGTTGTCCCACTTCAGTGCCTCTTATCGTTTCCATCCTGACATTCACCATCTGCCTAAGAATAACGTTCTCAGAGTGGAGTTGACTCTCCCAAGCTCTGTTGATCTTTCCTCCCTTAAGTTGACCATAAACGCAGAAGTAGTGGAGCCCGAAGACGTCTCCCAAAAACATTTTGTTTCAACCGTGACCCCTCCAGCTGTGACCTCTCCAGCTGTGACAATAGCTTCACACTCATATCCCAAAGCTTCTCCGCTTTTGTTTCCAGTGTCTTTGGAGCCTCCTCAATCAGCTCCCGGTGTCCTTTCACCTCAATTCAGGAAGCCAGTTTTTTCGCAGCCACTCCATCTCATAATTCCTCCCTTCAAGTCCACAGCTCACTATGTTCCTTCCGTGAGTATGGCTCCTCCGACCCCGGAACAAAGCAACTCTTCATTGCCTACTATCACCGACAAATTGTCTGAGCCACTGACGCCTGACTCAAAGTCCACTCCTCAACCCACGAATCCCAGACCCATAGATCCTGAGCCAATGCAAGAGTCTGTCGTTGCTCCTCAATCTGTGATTACTCCACGAAGCCTGTACAATGATATCTTTGCCGGTTTGAGCTTGAGCCACTCTGCATCAGTTCAGCCCCAGCTGCCACCAGACACCTGGGATCTCATGCATGCACCTATCCTCGAAGTGTTGACTGATGACGAATCCACCTCCGAGATATTCAAAAACTCCTTGCACCAACCCATTCAGGCTGTTGAGTCTGTCTGTTCAGAATCCACTACTCAGTTGTTTGCCAGGTTCGGCGAGACTCCCGACCCGACCCTGACCGTATTCTCTGTGGGCACCGAATCAACCACTCAGTTATTTGCCGGATGTGCTCCTTCAACCCAAGAACCCACCAAGACCATGTCCACAGTGTCTGAGTCCACCACTCAGTTATTCCCAGTTTCAGCTCCAATTCACGAGTCTAGAGAGGATCCTTCTTCCTCAAAGTACAAAAAGGCGATTCTGTCAGCTGTCTCCCATGCTTTTCAGAAGGTAACAGCTCAGTTTCCCGAGGCCAAACTACAGTTTCCCGTCATTTCCCCGATTGCTGACGACGCACCCAATGACAAAAAGTATAGCCCCGACCTAACTTATAAAGATACTGAGCCTCGTGTTGAGCCGTTGGTCGAAGCAAAAATAAAAAAAATGGCCCACAGTCTAAAAGCCATTGTCAAAAGACGTGGGCCTGGCTACCAGAATATCTTAGATGCTCATCAAAAATTCAAGGCATCAAAATTCTACAAAGTCCACGAAATTGATGGCCATCTCTCCTTCTTCAAGTGCTTGGCAGCCTGTAAATTGGCTGGCATTGAAGACGCAGACTTCTCGTCGCCATTCTTATGGCTCTACTTTAAAGATGCCGGATTGTTCCAATTCAACAGCATCGACAAGGTTTCAGATGCTGACATTCTCTGTCTCTACGACGTTGGTATTGATTTCTACCAACGAATCGTGAGGACTGTACCAGCTTACAAGAGAGACGTAAACGACTTGTCGTCATTCCGGGACCATTTTAAAGCCGATATCATGACGCATATGTCTGCTGATGATCAGCAAAGATGCAAAGCGGTTATGAGGAAAGGTGGCATACTCCAATCTCCTTTTCTTTGGTTTTACTTGATGGATACTGGTCTCATTGACTTTAACAAGATGCACGGGGACTCCATCAGTCCTGTTATTGGTAAAGCATGGGAAGTCTTGGACTGGTCCAACACCATCTTTTGCCGTGGCCTGCTTTTGCAGCCATTAAACAGACTATAAAGAAAAAAAATATTATAGACTCGTTGTAAGTATTTTCTTGCTGTGCATTACTAGAAGTGAAACAGTCTATATGCATTATCACTTTTTCTTCCCTTTCTTCTTCTTCGAGGTCTTCTTCTTTTTCTTCTTGGACTTGGGTTTGTTGAAAGCGCTGGAGTCTCCCTCGCCTGCACCAGGCTCAGGTGTTGGGGTGGCATCTTCAGTAGATTGTTCGGAAGACTCCAATTCGACATCGCTGGAGGAGTTGGCTTGGCCTTCTTGCTGCACTAAACCTAAAGAAGTAGCGGGCGTAATGGCCCTGTCAACGACTTCGTCGGGAGCTTGGTGCTGCTCGCTTTTATTGGCAGGGGCCGGTGAGCGGCCAGAAGAAGAGGAGGTCTCAGGAGCTGATTGAGTGATTTGAGAAACTCGTTGAATACTTTCAGCAGCCCGTGTACTAGCGGGTGAGGTCTCCAATGCATGATAGTTCGAGTGAGGCGAATTGTTCACGGCATCGAAAAGTGAAGTAGTTTCGTCCACCCGCTTAGGGGTAATGGAGTGCTCGTAAAGCCTTTCACGAAGATCCATGACTTCTTCAGGCTCGTCAGTAACTAACGAAAATGTGTGCTGGCTGTCAGTCTTGGGCTCTGTGACCTCATCATCTAGCTTCTCGTTATTGGGACTTCGAAGCGCTCGAGACGATGACCCTATTCTGACCAAGTCCTTGGAGCTTCTACCAAAGAAATCCAACTCGTCTTCTGGATACCCGGGTGGTAGCTCTTCGCCCTTGTCTAAAAGCTTGTCGCCTTCATCCTTGCCGTGAGATCCATACTTGGGAAGAGATGCCAAGCCACGATCACCTCTGATCTTCTTGAAATCACTTGTAGAGATGAAGCCATACTTTCTGACGTTTGCTTCTATCCACACATATCCCAACTGTCCCAAGTTCACCTGAAACTTGGCGTTGGAGGAAAAACATCCAACTGCAGGATGCAAGTCCACAAAGCACCCTTTCATGACATCCATCAACTTCTTACCGTTTCTGGTGATGAAAATAGTACCCGACGTGACTACGTAGCCAAATCCAACAGTATCGGAAGGCTCCAATGGCGGTAAAACTAGAGCATTGAACAAGCTGTTGTCACCCAAATGCTGCTGTAAAGGAGTGGGAAAGGGCTTATTGATCTTCAAATTCCCCGTGGATTCATATGCAATGGAAAACTTGTTGTATCCTGGTAATCTAAACATACTGGGATATGGTTTGGTCACCAACCCAATGGCAAAATGAGCATTGGGGTTGAGAGTATCGCACTCAAACACCTTTACCTCAAAATAGATGGTGTCAGAGTAGGTGCGGTTCTTGACTGGCAAGCTGTAATTGAGTACCGAGGTGGCAGTGGAGTAGGGGGTGTCGTTGTTGATGAAGCTTATCTCAGTTTTGTCGGCCACGATGTATCTGGTCTGGAGAATATCCTCGTCTTGCTCGAACTCAAACGCACTTAATCCACAGTCCTTGATGAGAAGATCGTCCTGGTGCGTGTAGGATTTGCCTCTGGTGTTGTGAAAGTTGGGCGGATTTCTTTGACTGAACTCCTCGCCTCTAAGATAGGCACTTTGCTCTTCGGGCGATAAGTTGGTGAAGTCGTATTCTTCGGCTAAGTGAGTGAGAGCTTCCTCGTCGTTGAGGAATTCGTGGGGAACGTCTCCATAGTGAAACAAATCATCACCAATCAATGAATACTCATTTCGAAACGAGTTGGAGGTAACAAGCTTGTAAGTGAAGTATACCACTAGGAGGAAAAGAAGAGTGGATACGACCACAAAGATCACTAGAGCAGTCACGGGGTCCATCAGTTGCTAAGCAAACCGACAACGGGGTAGATGCTAATGTGAAACGAAGCTGAGAGTGTAGTGGCTAGGATTCACAGTATACGGGTTGTGGAACGTGCAACTGTAAAAATCAAAGGCGTCAAGCTGTTTTCAGGACAGAGGTGGAAGAATAGAGTAATGATGTAAGGAGCGAAAATTTACCGATCCCGAAAAAGATCTAAGCACTATCTCGTCTCTTTTTTTTATCACCATGCCGGCTGATAAGGACCAGGACTGCTACAAGGCCCAATGTGGGACTACAAGAGATTCACGCTAACCACCAATGAACCAAGAAGTGTAGAGTGGAGTTTGATCATTGATATCAACTACTGTGGCTTTAGACGATCGGCTACATCTCCTATACCCCAATTGAGCCCATTGGCCTTTTGTGTGTAGCATCTCTACACTATATGCAAACTTTTTATATTGTCATGCTAATTCACGGAAGGCCTGCTGTTCTTCATCAACGTCCGCAGGGCATCTCTCACCATGGGACAGTAATGCTTGTCCAAAAGAACATTCTCCCATAAGGTAACGGCTTCACTGTTACTACGGTCAAGCTCGACCTCCATATTAGCACGCTCGATTCCCAAGTTATAGTGGCCTTCGCCGCTGATTCTCTCCTCCGTGTTCCATAGGCCCTTGATTCCTTCTCCGTAACGACTCATGAGCTTTCCCACAAACTTGAGTAACGCCAATGACGACTTCTCGGGCGTTTGCAACATCATCATGTAGATCCGCTTGGTGAATGACGTTGCACGAGGTAAGGTGCCGTTCTTGGATCTGAAGAAGGTGCTATCTAAAGCACGCAATAAGAGTTCTGCCTTAGTGGATACATTGACAGAGGGTTTTTCCACGAGGTTAGTTAAGGGGTCAGCAAGTCTAAGCGTCTTGTGACCAAACTCGATATCAGTATCAAGTGACAAGTCTGCCAATATTCCGTAGAGTGACTTGATGAACTTGCTCAAGTCAATGGACATTGGTAACCTCCCGGTGGTGGCGTGATTGAGAAGAAGTGCAAAAGAAGTTACCACGCATAATAGCACGGTTCGGAGCTGATTTCCGGCGAACATTCCCCCCAGCTCTTCATCGTCGATGTCGTCATTGTTGGCGAGCGAGTGTTCCTCCATAATGTCGGTCATAATCTCACGGAGCACTTCGAGGAAGTCTCCCAAAAGGTCGAAGTTGGCCATTTGGCCAAACTTGGCCAATCCTTCAAGCACAGGGGCCATAAGAAAGGTGGCATCATTCTTACCGGTCGTGAGAGTGTGGGTTCCTGCTTTGAGAATCTCAAGATAAAGCATAAGAAGCATTTTGAGAACTTGAGCTTGGTATCTTTCTCTTTCTTCTGCAGTGATTGACTGCTCCGCTTTTCTCATTTCATCTTCAATCTCAAGACGTTCTTTCCTCTGCTTTTTCTGTTTTTTCGAAAAGTGAACACGGTCCTTTTTCTTGATCTTGGGTCTGTGTTCGTCCTCCTTATTCTCATTCGGATCGTAGTCTTCGAGCAATGATAAAGAAAGAAAGACATTGATCACCGACTCGTCCACACGGTACTTCTTGTCTCTGATAGACTTGCACAAGAGACGAACGATATCGAAGGTGATTTCTCCGTGGCGCTCGTCGTCCTTCATCACGGTTTCAAGCGCTCTCAAACACCTGGTGAAGATTTCCAAATCTCCTTCGTCTTGGGGTCTTCGGTTGAGTCTCCGGATCACCACGTTAAAAAGATCTGCACGGAAATTGAAATGCCTTAATGATGAGTTGCACAATTCACAAGCGGCCTTAGCGGCCAACTGCCCTTTTCGGATTTGTTCGGTGGTGATTCTTTTGTTATTCTGAGAGTTCGAATGAGACGTTTTGGACAAGGTGGCCAATATCTGAAGGTAAAGCTTGTAGTTGTGCACCAACGATTGCTCGAATTCCCGAAGTCTGGCTATATCCTTACCGACTCTTTCCCGCTTCTCCGCGTCAGATAAAGGTCTAATCTGGTAACCAGGTGCAAGGGACTTGAACACGGGAATTAATGCAGTAAGAGCCAATTGGCAAGTTACGGGGTTCTTGGACTCGGCCATCTTTCTTAATCGAGTAAGACACAGAATGTTTTCTTCTGGATCTTCAATCAACTTCGATGCTAAGTTGGCAACCTCCTCCTTGATCTTAACCAACCTCTCTTCGGGACTCAAATGTGAATCTTCGTCTCCTTCTTCATTCTGTTCCTCGCCGGTGCTTGCATTAGAATTGTTATCTTCCTCGTCTGACTCGGGCTCTTCGTCTTCTTTTGGCTCTTCAACTACTTCTCTGACCACTCTCTCTATTGTACCATCTGACTTTTTGATTGGTAATCCTTCAACTGTTTTCTTACTGGATGCTCTGGGACGTAACTCATAGTCTTGTTCTTCATTGTCCCAGTCATTGTCCATCTCTGGTTCAGCATCAGACGCTTGCTCAGCCGAAGCAAAGAGACTGGGGTCAAGAAGCGCATCCTGATCTTGTTTCAACTTCTTACGCCGTTCCTCCACCTGTTTGCTTCCTTTCCGTTTGGCCATGGTAGATGATGAGGTTGATGTGCATCTCGAAAAATTACCCTCATCGGGTGTACGTGCAGGACGTGACCCGTGCACCATTCCCCCAATGGCTCCCCACTTAAGCCAAGAACCTGACCACGTCTCGGCGAATTGCGGAGCTCGGCATCGAGCAAGAGGCCCGAGAGATCAAAATCCTCAGACCATCGTGGCGTGCCGGAGGGTTTATTCGAATTCTCGGCAGGCTCTGGTTCCGAGCCTTCCGAAGCACACACTCGACCCAGCCCTACGGAGCAGTCGATTTCCCCCAGGCAGAGCTGCAATGCTGCACCATCTTGATCTGTCCTCCGTCTACTACTCTGCCGCTTGTGGCAATTGCAGTGGCCGTGGCCTTCGTGGCAGACTTTTGATCAGACTGATTAAATCACGTGATCATGGTCCCATCTGAGATTCTTCTTCGTATAGCTTATACGATCGTATAGCAGACGCATTGGTGTGGTGCCGGCAGTCCCCCTCGGATTTACCGTTTATGGACTAAATCGACCCATCTCCGAAAGTCATCCAATCATCAAGGGGTCCCCTAAAATGCGTTGGCTCTCCAAGAATTGACCCATAGTTGAGAGTCCATATCGTATTACGCTTGTGGGCCTATCTATTTGGCATGGTATAAAACTGTGCTCTAAATCTTGGTTCGTTTATCTAGCTTTTTTTTTTTATTTTTCACTACTCAACCCCCGGAGTTACCTCGTTTATAGAAAAAAAAACCTACTCTCTTCTTTTTTTTTATTCTTATCACTTTCTCTTGTTGCCAATTGTCCTAGGCTTGGGTGCTTTTAAACATGAGTTCTGATATCTCTATGCCTATAGGGTTGAATAACTTTACCACCGGAGACCTCGGGTCGGCCTCATTCGACGGTGCTTCCGTCAGGGGAGCTCAAATTTTGTTAGACAAAGCTCTTGCATTCTACCAAAACATGAGCTGGCTTCAACTTATCATTACATTGACAGTATTAGTACTTTCATATGACCAAATCAAATACCAACTCAACAAAGGTGGTATTGCAGGCCCCCGCTTCAAGGTGTGGCCCGTCATTGGTCCTTTCTTGGAATCGTTGGATCCTAAGTTCGAGGAATATCAACAAAAATGGGCTTCTGGTCCTTTATCATGCGTTGCCATTTTCCACAAATTTGTGGTTATTGCGTCTACAAGAGATTTGGCAAGAAAAATCTTGGCGTCTCCCAAATATGTTAAACCATGTGTTGTTGATGTTGCCGTAAAGATTTTAAGACCTTCCAACTGGGTGTTCTTAGATGGTAAAGCTCATGTTGACTACAGAAGATCCTTGAATGGTTTATTTACCAAGAAGGCATTGGAAATCTACATTCCTGTTCAAGAAAAATACATGGACAAATACTTGGAAGAGTTCGTGCAGTATGAAGGAGCCAGAGAGTTCTTCCCTGAATTTAGAGAATTAATGTGTGCCCTTTCTTTAAGAACTTTCTGTGGTGATCACATAACTGAAGAACAAATCAAGTTGATTGCCGATAACTACTATAGAGTCACTGCTGCCTTGGAATTGGTCAACTTCCCTATCATTATTCCTTACACCAAGACTTGGTATGGAAAGGTGATTGCCGACCAGACCATGAAGATTTTCGAACAATGTGCTGCATCTGCTAAGGTTTTGATCAACGAGAAGGGTGGTGCTCCCGGCTGTATCATGGATGAGTGGATTAGTTTAATGAAAGAAGCTAGAGAAAAGCATTCCGAGGACCCTGAGTCTAAGTTGTTGATCAGAGAATTTACTAATAGAGAAATTTCTGAGGCTATCTTTACTTTCCTTTTTGCTTCCCAAGACGCTTCCTCTTCCTTAGCTTGTTGGTTGTTCCAGATTGTCGCCGACCGCCCAGATGTCGTCGAAAAGATTAGAGAAGAACAATTGAGAGTCCGTAACGGAGATCCAAACGTCAAGTTGAACTTGACCTTGATTGAGCTGATGACTTATACAAACGACGTTGTTAAGGAATCTTTACGTTACAGACCTCCTGTCTTGATGGTTCCTTACGTTGTCAAGCAACCCTTCCCAGTTTCTCCTGACTATACTGCTCCAAAGGGTTCCATGATTATTCCAACTTTGTATCCGGCTTTGCATGACCCTGAAGTGTACCCTGATCCTGACACTTTCAAGCCAGAGAGATGGGCAAATGCTACTGGTGATATGCACAAACGTAATTGGTTGGTCTTCGGAACTGGTCCCCATGTTTGCTTGGGTCAAACTTATGTGATGATGCTTTTCACCGGTATGTTGGGTAAGTTTGTCATGAACGCTGATTTGATTCACCACAAAACTGAACTTTCGGAAGAAATTAAGGTGTTCGCTACCATTTTCCCTAAAGATGATTTGATCTTGGAATGGAAGAAGAGAGATCCATTACAAGACTTGCACAAGTATAAGTTGAACGAGAATGTTTCTGTTTCCGCCTAAGCTAGCACAATTAATTTAACACTATGGCAATTTTGTGAATTAGGAATCGCTCACTTAATAAGTCGAACTATTTATTTCTGACATTTGTGTTTTTTCTGCAAATTGACTTGTTTTTCATTATCTCACATAAAAAGGTTTATATTGTTTTATTTCTTAAGAGATGTTTGCTACAAATTTTGCTTCTTACAGAGTCTTCTTTTATTCTTAACCACGTAAACATAATTCTAATGGTACCATCTGATTATACGTTTAAGCATCATAAGTGGAAGCAGAGATGTTACCACCTCTACCGGTCCAGTTAACGTGGATCCATTGATCCTTCTTCAAGAAATCGTTTTCTTCACCTGGCAAAACTTGGAAAGTGTGAGCACCAAAGTAATCTCTTTGGGCTTGCAACAAGTTAGCTGGCAACTTTTCGGATCTGTAACCATCGTAGAAAGACAAAGCAGTAGTGAAAGCTGGTACTGGAACACCGAATTCAACAGCCTTTCCAATAGTAGCTCTCCAACCCTTTTGAGCCTTGGTGATAGCGTCGTTGAAGAATGGGTGGAACAACAAGTTCTCCAAGTCAGGAGTTTGTCTGTAAGCGGAGGTAATTTCACCTAAGAACACAGATCTGATGATACATCCACCTCTCCACATAAGAGCAATGGCTGGGTTGTTCAACTTCCAGCCGTATTCCTTAGCAGCTTCTCTAATCAACATGAAACCTTGAGCGTAAGAGATAATCTTGGAAGCGTACAAAGCTTGTTCCAAGTCATCGACGAACTTTTCCTTATCTTGAATTGGAGATTCATCTTCAACTGATGGACCGGCCAAGACCTTGGAAGCTCTGACTCTTTCAGACTTCAAAGCGGACAAACAACGAGAGAAAACAGCCTCACCAATCAAGGTGACTGGCATACCCAAGTCAAGAGCGTTGATAGCGGTCCACTTACCAGTACCCTTTTGACCAGCAGTATCCAAAATCTTCTCCAACAATGGGGTGTTGTCAGTAGGATCGTTGAAGTACAAAATGTCTCTGGTAATTTCGATCAAGAAGGAGTCCAAAACACCCTTGTTCCACTTGGCGAAAACGTCACCAATTTCCTTGTTAGAGAACTTACCAACACGCTTCAATAAGTCGTAAGCTTCACAAATCAATTGCATGTCACCATATTCAATACCGTTGTGGACCATCTTAACGTAGTGACCAGCACCGGCATCACCGACCCAGTCACAACATGGTTCACCGTCAGACTTGGCAGCAATGGATTGGAAAATCTCCTTGATGTGAGGCCAAGCATCTGGGTGACCACCTGGCATAAGAGATGGACCGTAACGAGCACCTTCTTCACCACCAGAAACACCAGAACCAACAAAGAGAATTCCCTTATCCTTCAAGTCAGCGAAACGACGGTTGGTGTCAGGGAAGTGAGAGTTACCACCATCAATGACGATATCACCCTTTTCTAAGTAAGGCAACAATTGCTCGATGAAAGCATCGACTGGCTTACCAGCCTTGACCAACAAAATGATTCTTCTTGGTCTCTTCAAGTTGTCAACCAATTCCTTGATGGAGTGGGCACCAATGATAGACTTGCCCTTGGCTTCGTTATCCAAAAATTCATCGACCTTAGAGACAGTTCTGTTGTAGGCAACAACAGTGAATCCGTGGTCAGCGGCATTCAAAATTAAATTTTGACCCATGACGGCCAAACCAATCAAACCAATATCACCACTATGAAGACTGTTAGTATTGTTCACATTTATCTGCTGAGATATTTGACAAAGACGATTAAGCGCCAGTGAATCAGATTTTCTTGACATTTCTTTTTCAGTGTTGTGGGGGGTGACAACTTAGTGCAAGGCCGCTTCGGTGAGAAAACTCCGATAGCAATACAAGGGAAAAATTATCGACAAGGACACTTAGAAGTTTGTTGGACTTCCAATGGATAATACAAAAAGCCAAAGATCTACTTAAAGTCGTTTGACAGGAGTAGAAATGGAAGGGCAAAGCTTGTATAAATAGTGTGACGTCAAATTTTTCCCCTTGGCAATTTCGACCACGGCCCACCAGGAAAAAGAAAATATCACGGGAAATTTTATTCTGATTTTCACTTCAGCATGCTCTATCTTAATTGAACCCAGGCAATTGAATTCTTAGTACGTACGTTGGAGCAGACATCTTCTAATTTTTCAGTATTTTAAAAATATGTAAGATAGGAAGTAAAAAAAAAAAGAGATTTAGATCAGTGGAAATTGGGTATAATTTATATCGCCACTACCACTTCCTCCAACACGCACTCAACAAAATCGGTCGGTGGGTGCGACATTATGCGATTTATCACGACATTACACCGGTCGGGACTGGCAGCACCGAAAACGGAGTAAGAAATTGCACCGCTTATTAAGAAGCTTATTAATCTCCCATTGCACCAGCAAATTGGTCACGAAAACAGCATTCAGCGGCCAAACTTTCTTGGGTATATTACTTAACTCTTTAGTTGCTCGTGTCAAAGATTTTAATGACAAATCTCGGGGTAAGTCATGATGTGTCAGCAGTTATTCGGTTTCGCCGACTACTTTCGCTTCATCTTTTTTACCAATTGTTAGTAATCGATTTCGGCGATCTAGACTGGGATGTCGCAGTCGGTGATCTCATTCACGTGATATACATAATGCAGTTCCCCCACTTGGTTCCATTCCCAATTCCCCTCGTCCCCCAAATTTATGCAACAGTAGTATAATCACGCGGGGGTTTATTCTACCGTACGTTGCCCGCTATAAACTTCTTGGCCAATATATACCACCAGTCTAATATTGTGTGGATGCAAAGTATAATAGTCTGGCGAAACTTTCATCAGGTTGCTCACAAGTCTGGGCGGGTATTTTTTCTGGACAACAATGTCGTCATATATAATTTTTAGATGGTAACTATCCTATGTCTTCCTTAGTTATGAATATGTGCCAGCAGAAAGTGACTTGAAGATAAACACTTCACAGTGTGCATGACAACTTCATGATTACCAGTAAGTTTCTTTCTCAGGAATCTCTTAAAAGGCGATTCTCTTTCCCTGATGGTCTGGAGGAAATTTATCCGTTTTATTGGCTTTTTTGTCTTACAAACTCTGGCCAAATAATCCGGTGTTATTATGCAGTATGTGAATATTTTCACGTGAACCGTCGCACTAAATAATTTTGCCAACTGCTGCATTTTATTTGAGGTCAAATCACGTGCGATGGTATGATGGCCATACTTTCAATGTTTGCAAAAATTATAGAAAGCCGTTGCCGTATCTTCATTTGCGACTTTTGCTCATCTGATTCTAAGGTATCTATAGAGTCAATCTTTGAATTCTCAAATTTGCTTCTCCACACGCAAACAGAGCCATATCATATTAAATAATGCCAATTCCTGCTCCCCACGGTGGTAAATTGCAAGACCTTGTTCTTCGTGATGCTCATATCAGATCTGACTTGATCAAGGAAGCTTCTTCTCTTCCATCTTTGACTTTGACAGATAGACAATTATGTGATTTGGAACTCATTTTGAACGGTGGTTTCTCTCCATTGACTGGGTTCTTGAACGAAGAGGACTACAAGTCTGTTGTTCACGACATGAGATTGTCCACTGTGAAAGACGAAAAGACTGGTAAGGGTTTATTATGGTCTATTCCTATCACCTTAGACATTTCCAAGGACACTGCTTCCAAATTCTCTACCGGTGACCGAGTAGTTCTCAAGGATTTGAGAGATCAAACTCCTTTGGCTATCATCACTATTGAATCCGTTTACCAACCTGATAAAGCTATTGAAGCTGAAAAGGTTTTCAGAGGTGACCCAGAGCATCCTGCTAACAAGTACCTCTTTGAGACCGCTGGTGAAATTTATGTTGGTGGTTCGATCCAAGGTTTAGATTACCCTACTCATTATGACTACGTCGAGTTCCGTAAAACTCCAACTGAGTTAAGAAAGGAATTTCAAAAGTTGGGTTGGGACCAACAACATGTGGTCGCTTTCCAAACCAGAAATCCAATGCACAGAGCTCATCGTGAATTGACTGTTCGTGCTGCCAAGGATATTGGTGAAGATGGTCATATTTTGGTTCATCCAGTCGTTGGCTTAACCAAGCCGGGTGATATTGATCACCACACCAGAGTCAAGGTTTACCAACAAATTTTGAAGAAATATCCAGATGGATTGGCTACTCTATCTCTCTTGCCATTAGCCATGAGAATGGGCGGTGACCGCGAAGCTTTATGGCATGCGTTGATCCGTATGAACTACGGTGTTGATCACTTCATTGTTGGTAGAGACCATGCTGGTCCTGGTAAGAACTCCAAGGGTGTTGACTTTTACGGTCCTTATGATGCCCAAGAATTATTGGCTGAAGTCCAAGATGAGTTGAACCCGAAGATTAAGATTGTTCCTTTCCGTATGGTCACATACTTGCCAGAAGAAGACAGATACGCTCCAATTGATACGATTGACACATCTAAGGTGAAGACTGCCAATATTTCTGGTACTGAGTTAAGACAGCGTTTGAGAGATGGCTCTGAGATTCCTGAGTGGTTTTCTTATCCAGAAGTTGTCAGAATCTTAAGAGACACTAACCCTCCAAGAAACAAGCAAGGATTTGTCATCATCATTGACACTCAAGATTCGGAGCAAGGTGAATACTTGTCATTTGCTTTACAGTCTACTTTGAATCAATTCCCAGGCGGTCGTCGAATCTCTAAGTTGAGCTCTTCTCAAAATGACGCTTTTATTATTAACGAATTGGCTAAATCTGGATCAGGTGTGATTCTCCCAATCAAGTCAGATTACTCGGCTATTGTTAGTGCTGTGGGAAAGGCCAACAGTATCATCATTAACTTGGAAGGTGCCAGCGATAAGCAAAATGGTGTGTTCTCATTAAATAAGACTGATGGTGTCTTCAAGCTTAGTGGAGTAATCTCTGAGGTTGTTGAATATTTGAAAGCCCAAGGATTTTATTAACATTAGAATCTGTTAAATTTTGTATTTATTGGAGTGAAAGTACGGACCTTTAATTATCTTAGACTGTCTATGAGATCTCAAGCTGGTAAGATACTCAATCGGTTTTTAGTAAAAGTATTATGATAAACCAGATGTTATATTCAATGAAGAAGACCTTAAGTTGATTGTTGTCTGATTCTGGTTTTTTAACATTCCTCCGTCCTACCCAAGTAAGATCAATTCTGGTTTAAAGCCAATATCAACTTATAAATACCTTTCACTAGATATTTTTGTACTTTTCTTTGGATTTATATGAACTAGTGTAATATTTAGTAAAACCTTTGGAATCGCCCGTACCCTAATTTGATTACTATGCACAATGATTCCCTAACTACAAAGATAGGTTCCTACACTACCTAAATTTTCGACACTTGGTGGATTATAGAAGTGACTGTCTTATGCTCTACCCAAATAGCATTTAGGCATGAAGAGCTAGGACAGTTGTCAGCTTCGTACGAATATTTACAGCAAAAAGACCCGGACATTTATTGTTGCGACACACGATCTTTGGCAAAAAGACCACCTGCCAAAAACAATTGGGTAAAAATATTTTGTATGTTTCTTCTCTCTGAAGTGACTCCAGAAACTAAACAGTGAGCGAACTTAAGGCGAAAGCTTTGACAATTCCCTTGATTGAAATTCATTCCAAGTAGCATTTCGTAGCCACAGGAGAGTAAAAAGCCTCTTCATCAGTAATCAATATGCACACACTATACCAAATATGCTTTATTTCTTTGAAGGTAAGAAAGGCACCCATCTAAAGGTAGCCTAAAATACCAAAAGGCTCCTTAAAGAAGAGACTTGAATCCAAGCAGTCAGAGACTTGGTAAAAATCATAGCCGAGAAGGGTAACAGAACCTCGTCTTGAGATAGTTTTGAAGTGCATTATTTACTCCTAAACAAAACGTCATCACTTTACCAATAGCCTATAATCGATAAAACATTTTCTGACGCTAGCATGTAACTCGAAAACACAAAGCTATAGAAGCCCACGAATCTGTCAAAACCAAAGCAGTCCAGAACTGAAATCTAAATGTACACATCACCTAAAGCGATATCTTAGAAAAGCTATTGAATGCCAATAGCTCGATCAAGTCTTGAACTCGTGCTCATTGGAAACCTGACCATTTTTTCAATTATCCTGTAATTCAGACGATAAGTAAGAGTTGCTGTGGCTTTGATATTAAACTGGAAATGGTAGATAATTCATACTAAGTACTACAATCGGAAGCAAAAGTCTGACTTACGATCTGGAATATACATAGCTATGCGTTTGTGGCAATTTGATTCCTGCCACTGACAAGACTGAACCAGTTTGCGTGACTCGAGTGACTAGAATAAACGAGCACTGTCTCCAATAGATCCAAAGCAATTAGTTTAAATTCTGATTAGCGATAAAGTTGCCAACAGAAGCTTCGACCAAAAAAACTTAGATCGGAGATCATAGATACAACCACGCTATTACGTACAGCACCTAGTGTAACTCTTTGATCGGCGCCTTATAGCTCTACACCTACTCAAGTGACTCGCAACCCTTCCATGGCCATTAGCTATTATGGGATCTGGAGACGTTGGAAATACCGATGAGCCATGAACAGTTTCGACCTAGTCCAAAGCCAGAAATCTTAAAGTTTTTGCAAGTAACCTTGCATTCTCATAACAAGTCACTGGCTTCGTAACGAAGGAGTACTACTGGTAATTAAACTAGCGTTGCTATATATGTCAAGTGGATTTTGTTGTGTCGGAAGTCTACCTGCTGTATCAAGTTTATGCAAGTAAGTGTTTGATTGTAGTTATCTGGCATGAAGAAAGCGCTTACTGCATTTTCTAATCTACTACGTAATCTCATTGAAGCGATAGTCATCATATCGAGAAGTGTAAATAAGAGGGTGTCTTTCAGAGATATAATTACAAATCTTATTATGACCACAAGGAAGTAGAAGATGAATACCAAAGAACCCTATATGAAGAAGGTCAAAGATCCTCAAAGCTTTTGAAGCCACTAATTCCTGGAAGCACTAGGTCCGAACACGCTCACCTGAGATCTTGCTTTCGAGGAATGAGCCGTATCAATATACATCCGGCAATGATAGCTTGAAAATATAAGTAGAGAGGCTCTATCTCTTGTGACTTCTAGCATAGTGACTTCAATTACTTAGCAAGTAGTTTTGTGAAATTTCAACTATCTGATGTATACATTGAATATGTGGATTGCTTCACAGTGTTGGAGCTGGCAACAGACAATCTGTAGGTAGAAACAGCAATACGTATAAAGCCGAAGCTACTTGAATGCACTTGATTGTATATTAATGGCACAATGATCACAAATGGGATGAAGACTAAATCTATGTCTGAAAACCTTAGGTTTGTGATTGACTTACATGCTCTAGATCATTCCCTACCCAAGCTGTCCACGGTGGTACGAATGCAACTTTATCAAGGCATAATGCTGAATGTTTATTTATTGTTATACAGGCGCGAGACTCGCTACTGTAAGCAAACTCTTGTCTAGCTCCGTGTTGGTGTCGAAGTATCAGCATGAAAGATACAATGTGCGGAGAAAATCACCGATGATGAACTTGGATTTGCGTTCCAGGCTAATGTCATTAAGTTTCATCACTTGATCCCCAAATTCAGCCATCTTATGAGGAAGACTTTCTGAGTCTATGGTATCTTCGAGCAAGTATTCCTTAGGGTCCTTAGAGTCTCTTGAATTTTTAGGACGATTGTGGAACTTAGGTGCATGGCATCTTGTAAGATAGCTTCTTCAGCAAGAGGGCTATCTTCAATGGTTCATAGTTTTCAGCATAAAATTATGATCTATCCGGCCTACTCTTAAGATGTACCACCGTTTACTGGACAAATGTCATTTATGTAACTGTAATGATTTATCTGCTTGCTTACAGTTGAGCTGTTTATTCATGAAGAAGTAAATTACAAATCTACCATCCAAAAGGATACCCTAAACCACACGAATAATCCTTCAACATATTCTCGTCGAAGTTCGCTATTCTAAGTTCATCTTGAGGAGCTGGGAGTTGCAACTGCCCGAGACCAATTACCCTTATGATTAAAGGTGATAGAGAAAGAGAACTCTTAGTTGGCTGTCAAAGTAAGTATTATGTCTATGTTTGGTTTCATGCTAGTGTTGGTAGGACTAGCCCCTTGACAGAGCTGGGTGTGCTGCTACACCATTTTTTATACTGAAGTTCATACTGACAGCAAGACCTCCACGGCCATATAACAAGTTATCTATGAGTTGGTTCCCTTTCAGCATAGTCCCAAGAGCATAACGAGTAAAAGTGCTGTGGTAGATCCTATAGTTTCAAACCACAGAATTCTAGTAAGTCACAATTTCAGAGTATTTATTTTTTCCATTGTCGAAGCCTAACGTTGTTCTCTTTCACAGTCAAGTTATGCCTAAGAGTACAAGAAGCGGTATTATTCTTTCCCGATTTGGATGCTTGAGTTGCAAGATACATAGGATCAAGTGCAATGAGTCTCTTTCCGTTCGCGCCTTCTGTTGTCTGACCGGGCGGGAGTTTTTTTACCCAGTCCTTGTTGAATGTCGTGTGTTAACCAGGTTCGGTTGCAACATCACTTGTAATTCTCTACATATATATATTTGATCGATTCTTTTGCTCAAGTTATAGGCTGACGTAGTCCATAGGTAAAAAGATTCTCTCAATCAGAAATCATTTTCGGACAATTACACTCAACCTGAAGAAATTGTTTGCTCATTTGGAGTGAACAGATTGGAGGCTCATTTCTGAGGCTTCAATTGACTCAACTTTGAAAGTGTCGATTTGGCATAAATCCTTCTTTTCGATATGGTGCTTTCTATGTACTTTAAGTAAGGGCCATGGACATTCTTTTTTTGCTGAATTTGCTACATTTTGCACGACTGTATCTAAATTACGAATTTAGTGCAAATTACTAGAAAAATACTTACCAAATCTTGATTCGCAGTTATAAAAACCATGATAGCTACATTTTAGAGTAGTAGGTATTTATAATTATGATGAGAGCTATCTCTTTAACTTACTAGAGGTCAGTGTGATCTTCACTACACCCGTTGGCAGTGCTTAAACTCATACGCTGTAACCCTCTATTATAATTAGAAATAGCTATTTAATAATTTATCTTATCGGTACCAGGGTCCTCTACTATATTCCCTACTAAATCGGAAAAAATCATTTGCGTTGAGATGGGTATCAAAAAAAAACTAGTCTAGAACGAATATTCGGCAATTATGAGGGATTGAACAGTAGGGATTGAACAGACGATAAATAGGGAAGTGGGTTTTGATTGCCACTTAAAGAATCACTTGATGCACAACCTTTTGCACAAGTGCTATTAAAATGCCAAGAGTCCTTCATAGAAAGCATGATAGTCGACCTAAGTCTCTAAAGTATTTTGCATAGTATGCCTAACTTAAGTCGTATTAGACTGTTTTGATACTGCTAGGAATAAGTACTTTTTTTCTATTGGCTGATTTATTCGCTTAGACTTCTCCCGAAGTAATAAAATAAAATATGAAGCTGAGTGGTGTTTTCGGAAAGACATTGCCTTACGGTCAGATTAAACGTGAAGTGTCACTAGCCATAAATCACGCAATACGAAGAGATTGGGTCATTCTCCAACCCTAAAACCTGATGCCCAGTCTTGGACGAAACATCTTCTTGCCTTGAGTACTGCCTTGAGTACTCAAAACCCCAAATTACTGCTCTACATCAACCTTTTGCGAGTTATTTGCCCTCTATGTCCCTTCTTCGAACTCAATAGCTCGTCTTATTTTCCTTTTTTTAATCTCGAAGGAGCAAGTCTTAATATCGAATATAAGAGGTTCTATCAAACAGACCATGATTCCTTCCGTAGAGTGAGGGCTTTGCCTTTAATATATGTAGTGGGCATGTTTCTTTTTCAAACACCATGTAGTAAGTATCTTCGCATGCCAGTGGTTGCAGAGACTGGTCCTGCGACTTATGCGCACGACTGTACGTGGTGTTATATGCAGTACATGACCCACATGTTTACGTGATAGCGGTGCGTGGGAAAATCGAAAGAAGTAGCTAAAATAAACGTGTGGGGCCTTGCAGCAATAAGAGCACACGTGGGCTGCGAGCACAAGACTTTTAGGGCTGATAAGATTAATTTAATCACACCTATTTAGTTAGTAGACATTCATGAACAGGTCTATAGATTAGTAAATAACAGATTAGGAGGTGAAACTTACACAGACCAGATATATCCAAAATTTGCGAGACTGAAGTGATAAGTTTAGGTAAATTAAAAGAAATTGCAACAGAAGCGACGGCTAAATCGTGTGACCGATTGCCGAATTTTACCAGCCCAGGAAAGCAAAAACGTGTTTTTGACACTGAAAAAACCACGGATACCAGGCGGTCTCTGAGTGTAAACGTGGGTTCTCCGTTCTTTTTTATAAACCTACCTGCCAGGGTCTATTTAATTTACCTTTAGTATTCACTTCGGAACAGGTAGAAAGGGAATGCCTTTTTCAAAGCTTCCTAGTCCCCCAGTTCTCAAAACAACCATCATCCAACTTAACAAGGAGTTGGATGTGGATGATACCAACTATGAGATCTTGACTAATGAATACTCCAATAATACCAACAGCACCAGTGAACAACCTTTTCACACTACCAACAGCGGTGCAAATGCAACAAAGAAGAAAAGAAGAAGATCTTCGGCCAACATTGATTCCGAAGAATTAGCTAAGAGAAGAAATGAGACGAAGCAACTTCACTCCATTATTGAAAAGAGACGTCGAGTGAAGATCAACCGGGAATTTGAGGCATTGAAATACCTTATTCCAGCGTGTCGATACAACAATGAAGGAACCAGTTCTTCTAACAAGAAGGCGTCATCCAACAACAATAAAATCGATGGAATGTATAAGCTTACGATCCTAAAATCTTCAGTTGAGTATATTCTTTATCTTCACCATATCATCCAACAACAGCACAAGCTCCTCAGTTCAAATGAGAATTTCAACTTCGACATAAACTTCACCAAAATACCTTTGGATGTCAACCAATACAGAAATATCGACAAAGACTTTACCTTTAAAGATCTTTTGGACGAGAAAATGGCAGAAGACAAAGAAAATCAACAAATCGAAAAAAACTCCGATTGTATAACTTCCATTCAAGAAGATGACGAAGAAGCAGAAGTTGGTAGTGATGATAAAAGTTCCCCCATAATTGCTTCATCTCCTTCTCATCAACTTCCTAGCCCCGAGATAACTCCAGATATGGCACCAGTGCTATCAATGCTTAATAAGTATACAGAAAGGATTGGTAAATCGGGTGATAAATATCATTCTTTTTCATTTCTTTCACCATCTGCCAAAGTCAGAGCCACATCTGGTGTTTCACCTTTCAGTATTCCTTTAACCTCAACCATCAACAGCTCGAACAAAACTTCATTTCAATTGCCCGATCCCGCCATTGCTGATGAACAAGCGCCACAGTATACCTTGATTGATGCCGAGGTCAACTCGAAGCAAAGCAGTAATTCGGGTTTTGCTGACAGTGACTATCCTCAAAAGAAGTATTTCAAGTCCAAGATTCCATCCAACAACACCATAAGGCACTCTTCAAGCGGCAGCAGCGATGAGAGTCACCATTTGTCGGATCAGGATGCTTCCAAGACATTGCTAGCATTGCGAAAATCAAGCATTGATAGTTTATTAAATTAGTGTGTATTTTGCATTTATAGTTTCGTTCAATACATTGATCCGTGTACTAGATTTCACCCATGCAAATAGCCTTTAATGAATTAATAATAGGAAGGCTCGTCACATTTAACCAAGTTGTTGTCTCTTAGGTACTCAATGAACTCATCAACAACACTAGGCCATGCACTCATCTCATCGTAATCAGAAAGGTCAACTGGATCCCTGGCTATTACGTCTCTCAAAAAATAAAAGAACATGGTCCAGCTATCTTTGCTGAAATCACGCTTATAGCTGCCCATGACAAAGTCATACCATTGATCAAGTCTCTCCTGGGAGCTTTTGAACTCACCTCTAGAAGAAAATAAAAGTTTCCAATAAGACACAGCTAGCTCATAATTCACTGTCTTGTCACTTTCAGATGACCTTATGAATCCGAAGGTGAACCCGTAAAGCTTTTCGAAGTCCTTTAAGCTATTGTCTATTTTTTCCTGGAAGCCAAGGAGGAACTGTTTCATGTCTTCTATTGTGCACGCCTTCACCAGATCCCACTTGGTAAGGAATGATTTGAGAGTAAATACGCCCATGCTAGGCGATTCAAGGAAATATGCAAGGTGTAAACTTATCGGATCTTCAGGGTCAATTTGTAAATCTTCGAGATATTGAATTGTGCCATCGATATCAATTGTTTGTGAGTTTTTTGAATCTTTGTACTTATTGAAGATATCCACCAACCGTGGGTCGACCAGTTTGGGAACAAACTCCTCATTTATTGACTGGTCTGCTCCTCCTGTACTCAAGAAAGCATTTATGGCCTCTTCAAGTTTCCATTTGTACTTGTCTAGCCACTTACTTGCTGTAGTGCCGTCAGTTTCCGAAATGGAGATGAACTGCTGCTTTATTGCAGCCTTGGACAATCGGGCCTAATGTTAGTAAGGTTAAGACTCATACCGGCATCAACGATCCTTTGCACTTCAATGTACGTACCATTCAGTCTTGGTTGTCTGTAAGAATAAATTTATTAGTGCGCGTTTAGATCGGTACTGCTTTATTTTGGTTTCACGAATTAACTTAAAAACTCATAAAACACCTGTATCGAAATCCGAGATTAAGTAAAGAAGAGGCAAATGTCGGCTCTTCCAATTGATATAAGTCTTATGAAAGGAGTAATATTGGGCCCTTCTTTTTCTGACATAAATAATTCAGGGATTCAAAGCCAGTTTGAAGATAACGAAAATGACCTATATTGCTTGCTAGACTGGTTGGAACCGTTTTTTCCCGTTGATGGAACAGCTTTGGTTGGGGATCCTTCACCTAGAGTAAAGATGGCCATGAAAAGCTGCATCAAAGAGGAAAGCAGCCAGATGGAATTTGTGCAGTTCTACGTCAACTCTATTCGAATCAACTTTAGCAAACACTTTGAGCCGTTTGTCAACTACAGACGCGATATGAATATAAAGAATTTCGTCGAAATAATGAATCTAGTGAAACTTGTTGATGTTTACTACAAACAGTGTACTTCATTTTTGAGTTTGGGGAAATTGGCTCAGGACTTGTTCAGGAGACACCTAAACTCCCTCTTCCAACTATATTTGATCAAAAACTCCAGATCCAATTTCTCGAGCTTGTTGAGGAATTATTTGAATGACTCACTATTCAACAATCTTTCGTCATATTCATCATCTGCTCTACAAGACTACATACGGCTTCTCATATCAATTGGCCTAGTTGATGAGTTGAATTTCACCGTGACTCAGCTATCGATCCAGAAGATCAAGAATTATGTCATCGCAACGTGTACAGAGGTATGGGATAAAGAGTTGTTGGGTCGAATCAACGAATGGATAAAAATCGAGTTATATCCAAACTTCAACATTATTACCAGAAACTCCTCTGACTTCAATCAGAATCATCTATTCAAATTAATTAAGATCGGTCACGACGAATTAGTGTCTCTACGGATCAAAGAGATTTTTCAATTGGTATTGAACTTTCCAATAACCAGTATAGCGCTTTCCGAGTTACACCAATGTCTTCTGTTCAAGATAAACTATCCCGATAAGTACTGTGACACCTCTGTATCATCTTTTCCTCCACCTATATCTGCTTACGGCTCTCCCATTTATGCTGCCTATAATTCTTCCCAAGCCCATCAACGTGCTAAGCTTGTTGACACGTTCATTCAAGCATGCCATGAGCGTCTCCTACACTCGGGTGTCAATACCGTTGATGTTGTGACAACTTATACTTCAACTATTAAATCATTTCTTATTATTGACCCCAAGGGCGTTCTTCTAGACAAGGTGGCTCGACCGATAAGAAGATATCTAAAGACCAGAGAGGACATTATTGTCAAACTCGTTCGAGGACTAGAGCATGATGATGAAACCAATAATCTACGTGAGTTAGCTAGAGAGCTCAGATCTCGTCACGGGAGAGACGAAATGAGCATCTCAAGTGATGCCAGTAAAAGCAAAGTGGAGTCTAATTCTCACAACACCAAAAACGGAGGTGCCGAAGTCGACGATCTTTTGGATCTCAACTGGGTTCCTGACCCAATTGATGCGTTGCCGGACTTTAGAAAGGGAAAAGTATCGGATATCATTGAATCTTTGATATCAATTTTCGATCTGAAGGAAATATTCATCGATGAAATTACAAATTTGTTTGGTGACCGGCTCATCAACTTGCGCGGCTATAATATAGAAGACATTATAGAGCAACTAGACCTTTTTAAATCAAGGTTTGGTAAGAACGGGTTCAATACTTTGGATGTGATGATACGGGATATTGAAAATAGCCAGGAATTGAGGGCAGCGTTTAGACAAGAAGAAGGCATCAAATTTCACACAAATGTATTATCATATCTTTATTGGCAACCCATTTGTGACAAACTTGAATCTCCTAATGATTCTTTTGCATTGCCACCACAGATCGAGGAAAAGTTCAAAAGTTTCAATAAGAAATTTTCTGCTCGTAAAGATGGCAGATACCTTAAGATCGTCCCCAATCTCGGCTTTGTAAAATTGGAAATTGAGATACGGGGCGAAAAGAAATTATTTGAAGTGACTCCCGATAGGGCCACTGTCATCAGCCTCTTTGGAGAGGGTGAGTCTAAATTAACGTTATCACAGATCATGAAAAGGCTAGGCATGCAGCAATACGTCGCATTACAAGCATTGGAATTCTGGGTAAAAGAAGGCATTCTTCTTCTGGGTGAAGGGGAAGTCTATGAAGCATTGGAATAAAATTCACCACACTAATTATTTTATATAAATTGGATATATAATGTTTATTCGTGCACAATGACTTCTTCAAAGAGAGAAGAAATAATGTTTAGTTCATATTTCCATTAACTGACTTAGAGATTTCTACCCCGGAAACCTTTTGGTTATAGCTGGAACTTGGTTGCCATTTCCTAGAAGCTCTAATTTCATCCATTGCATACCCAGGGACTTTGACATTCCAGTTTCTTTCCAAATGGAGTTGAACATCCCTCACGTCGACAGCATCAACTTTACGATGCTTGGCCAATCTGCAAGCAAAACCAGTAACTGAGGTAATAAACTCATCAGCCAAATCCAAAAGAAGTTCCTCAACATCTCCGTCAATGTTGGTTTTTCCGTCCCCTTCATCAGCACCGATGGTGTTCACCAATTCAGCCAATTTTCGCTTAGTAAGAACTCTACCACCATTATCTGAAATAGGACCCCCCGTGGTCGCCAAGTCAAAAGTGGGCATTCTTACAATACCAGGGGTTCCCACAATCTGGCCCAATCCATTAGCCGACCCTCCAGTCAAAGTAGGTCTAGAATTGTTTCCAGGTTTGAGGGTGACTGGAGTAGGTGGTTTTACATTGATACTGCTGGAAATGGGAAGTGATGGGACGCTTGGTTTTGTAATTCCCGACAAGTTGATTGGAGGAGGACCGATAGAGCTAGAAGAAGTCTTGGAAGCAGATGCAGGTGGGGATGCCGTTTTTCCATTCTTGGCAGCAGCGGTAGCATTTGCCATGGCAGTGTTGGGAGTAGTTGTAACACTAGCTAGCTTAGCGGGAGTTTCAACGTTTGTAGGCGTTGGTCTGGTGGCGGCAGCAGGTATTGATTGTCTATTCCCAATTGCAGGTGAATTCACACTGGCAAGAGGGGGACCTGATGGTTGAATTTGTTGTGGCGTCAGGGCAGATTCGGTTTGTGACAATCTTTGTGACGAGGGTGAAGATTGTTGAGGATGAGGAGGAGAAGCGTTGATAGCAGCAGGAGTGCCATTGGCCTGGTTTGCTGCATTTCGTCTCAATAGCTGTTCCCTAATGAAAACAGCAGCCTTTTGACATTTGCTGGATTTGACTCTAAAATCATTCAACTGAGCATCTATAGCAGCCAACTGTTCTGCAGTTAAATTGGGGGAGCTTTTGGCAGCTGTGAGCTGCTTGATTTTGGTATCGAGGCTTATCAAACGAGTCTTTAATTGATTGAAGTTTTCAATGGAAATCTGGTTATTTTGATTACCGGCCGCAGAAGCTGGACGACTCTGTGGGGTCACTCCTTGTTGAGACGAAATACCTGGTCCAGCACCGATTTGTGATACGCCAGAGGATGTTGGTCTTGATTGCTGAAGACCAGGTTGACCGAGTGAGTTGCCTGATAAACTATTCTGTTGTAGTTGAGCTGCCGAAAACTGATTAGGATGTTGAATCAGCGCTTGCTGCTGCTGCTGCTGCTGTTGTTGTAATGCTTGTGCTTGATGTGGTTGAGGTTGTTGTGGTTGAGATTGCTGCTGCTGTTGCTGTTGTCTAGCTCTTTGTTGAGCTTGATATCTTAAAAGTACCCGCTTAATATTCTCAGCTTTAGCGTAATGCTGTTGTGCGACGCCACTATCACCAGCTGCCTTAGCCAAGGCTAACTCTTTTCTAAGCTCTTGAACTAACCTGGTTGCTTGAGCAGGCTGAATATTAACAGTCCCGCTAGCAGGCCGGTTGGGCATATTTCCATTATTCATATTTTCTTGAGGGCGACTGACGCTAGAGATTGGGAATGAACACTCAAAAAATTCCTCACGTTTTCCAACTAGAAGTGAGATGACTATACAATTGATTCTTTAGGTTTAAACCGCTGCTTGAATCAAAAGTAAAGTTAATAAGATTTTGTATATTTCGATAGAAGAACAAATGCGCGGTGAGAAAACCAATCACGTGACACATATGATTTGTAAAGTCTCCATTAATGTCTATTATAAATATAGTGAATCTGGATGGGCCATGCCTATAATGCAAAACATCTCTCCACACTATTCTCATCATTACCCCACCAATATGGCATACGCACATTGAAGGTGAAGAGCACGAATATTATGAGAATACTTAAATTCAATCCAGTGTCGAAGGCGGCTGCGAGAATGTAATCATAGCGATTCCAAAGGTCTCTCTTATAATGATAGAAATAGAACATGGTGATGGTGCCTCCAATGAATTTAGACAAATAGCCGGTGGATATGTTTCCATAAAATGTACTCATGGAAGAAAAGAAGACTGTGGTGTTCCAGTGATTGAAAGACCAACGAGGGAACTTGGAATGCAAAATAAACATGCAAACGGGGGCCACCAATCCTAAAAGAAATCCATACGGAAGCCAAGAATAGTTTTCAAAGAGCCTTGTCGGGCCCAAGATAGCATATTGGACGGCGTTTGTATGGAGGGTGGTGATGGCTTGCCCTGTCCACTGATGCAATGGATCTTCTTTGTGACCACTAACGTATTCTCTTTTCGTTGAGAGAACCCATCTTAGGGCCAAGTAGTTGAAGGGCACTCCCACAAGTTCCCCAAACACCTGGGCAAAGAAAACGTGTCTCGGGGGCAAATGGTTGTAGAAGCCAAGTTTCATGGATTCCAAGTGATACTGAGCTCTATACCAAGCATTCCCGCTGATAGAACCGTAATACGCTGCACCAACAGCATGCTTGTTGTCTAGATGTTCTGTCATCAAGCCATAAATCATTTCGTTGAACACTCCAATTGGCATTTGGAAATTCGAAATGGCGTACAAGTAGATGAGAGGAGTAACAATGATAGCGCCCATCAATAAACCGATTAAACATGCCCACCAAGGCATAAAAAGCTTATCGTGAATGTATAGATATCGAATGAAAGTCATTGACACCAAAAACAAGACACCATACCACCATCTAGGCACCTCGTTATAAGCAGCGTGTAACTTGTTCAAGCGATCGGTATAGCGACGTTCTTTGTTAAATGGTTGACGAAAGGAAGCCTTAAGCTGATCATAGCCGAAAAGAATCACCCAAACAGCACCTGAAACATATGCTGCATAGTCAAAGAAGATATTCCAAGCTCTTTGAGCACCCAAATGCGCAGGACCATAGTATTCGTATGCGGTTAGATTTAATTGGTAGTCCGAAGTCAAGAGCTTTTCGGTAGGGTATATGGTTCCGTTAGAAAGAAATAACTTATTTGACATAAGCCCCTCCTTAAAGGAGCCCAATCTAGTCCACTTGACCACAGGTATGAATATCCACGACCCAATCACGAATGCCACAAACTGAATAACCTGAATCCAGTAGGGGTACAACATGATGGATGAGGTTATATTTGCCCAATTGAAAGTGAAGTTAAGCATTCCGACACCTCCCATTCCCGATCCTAAAAAGTTAAGGGTTTCGTTGTAGGGTCCCATCCAACAGAGGATGGCCAATGATGAGGTAAAAGGGAATATGAACTCAGGAAATAACTGCCATACCGCCATACCAACCAAGGCAATGAAAAAGATGTTCATCTGGCGATTAGACGAATGGATATCGGACTTTTTCTGAGATTGCAATAGGGTTGTTTGCATCAACGTTTGTGGCCATATATAATGGGGATCGTATAGCACAAAGCTCTTAGCTATTATGGCATATGAATAACCAATAAACACGATAGACCACATGAATACCATGGCATGGAAAGCACCAATGGACTCTCCAAAGTGTAATTCAGCCATGGATATAGCATTGGTGGCGAGGTTTCCTGTAGCACCACTCTTTGCAGCGATGGTTACCAACGCCGTTTCCTTGATCGACCACGGGCCTGGGTTTAAAGGGATACTAAACCCCATCACCAGGATTTGCTTATTTGGAAGCACCCGAGCAAGCCATTTCCCTGCCCAGTGGGAAACAATTTGCACAAAGAATATTGAATACGGCGCCGATGTTGTACGGTACGAATTCAAAGTATCAATGAAGGCACCGGGAATAATGAATATTACAGCCAAAATAAAGAACCGAATAGTTAGCACTGGAACAGTGGGATCGTCGGTCATGGGAACGGTCTCTTGGATCACATCTGGTAATTGAAGCACCTCCCATTCTTCATCGTTAGTCTTGGAAGCTAGCAAATAGTTTTCATCTTCCACACCCTGGGTATGTTCATTCGCCAAAAGAGGACTTCCTTCTGTAAAAGGTGCCACGGATTTTGCCATTCACCCCCGATTCCCAACTTTTTGGAGTTTGTGAAGTGGTATTTCTATAAACAAGATTTATGTTTTGGCTATATGTAATCAGAGCGGATCGAATTTTCAGACAGGCGCCACAGAACGGAATTTCGCACCTTCTTAATTACCCAAACGGGACGAAGCTTCCATCGTTATCAACGATTAAAGAGCTGTAACATTTTTTCCACGACCGTGATAATGTCGTCATTAGAATCAGAGCCGGGCTTCAGCGACTCTGGATTGGACAATCTCTCTTCAATCACTTCGTCAAGAATGAGTCTGAGCCGTTTGATGAGCACTCCATTTTTGCACCACGTACGAATGGGCAACCAACCATCCAACACAATTCCTGGGGATTTCTTACCAGTCTTGACGAAGTCAGACAAATCGTAAGAAATATCTCCTCCAAACAATAGTGTAGCAAGAGTACTGGTTGGAGTCACGTCTCGCAAGTACAATTTGGTGGTATGGCTGGAAGATGCGAAGGCCACAAACGAGTATTTTATCATCAGACTTCCCTGAGGTGCCTGCGGTGTGAGATCCGGTTTGTAGTGTAGTCTTGCTCTCTCCAAGTCGATCGTTCCGTCTTCATTGGTAAATTCCTCAATATTAGGGATATTAACATCTTTTTGGAGACTGGAAAACATCAATGACAGCGGGTGAATAAATGCACGGGTGGCGGGAAAAATATCCACTGGCCGTTCATTCTTGGCCAACTTGTCACTGTACTCATCATTGCGGATCCAGTACTTGATTTGCTTGAGGTCAGGGTCCATTTCAATTGCACCTGCCGATGACTGGAAGTATTTGGGATCGGGTAGCTGAACCCGGGCAATATTGGGGTAGAGCACTCCACTGATTATGGCAGAGATCATGGGGTAGTTGAGGTTGTTTCTGTTTAGATAAGAGTCCCGGGTGTAGTTGTAAGGAATAAATTCAAGCTCTTTCAAAAGGGACACATACTGTACTCGGGTAGATCTGATGTCCTGGAGGGTGAGATATGATAGATAGTTTTCGACAATAAACCTCTTGGTATTTCCACCATTATCACGAAGATTGTCGTACTCAGCATATGCCAATGCAGAGCCGATCAAGTCTCCTTTGTTTTGCGAGAACCTGGCCTTCACCGCCTTGATGGCGTCGCGATTATCGAAGCTGTTCAAGAAAGGCGACCCGGTAGAACTCATGGCTGCCAAGGTAAGGCAGATATCAACACACCCGAATATACATCCAAAGATCAACAACTTCCCGCTCTGGAGATCAGTGGGTAGGTATGAGAGATACTTTCCCAAGTGGGACAATTTGTCGTCGGTAGATAAGGCGCCCATCTCTGTCAATAACTTTTTGGATTTGTCAAGCGACGAGGCGTCAGGAACGTCTAGCCCACCACTGAGGAAGTCTTCGACCTTATTGATGCCCATAGACTTGACGATCAAATAAAGACTCTCGAGCCTGACCCTCATGATCTCGGGGATGGGTTGTCGAATCATTGATGTCTCTGTCTCCTTAGTGTAAAGATGGTAGCACGTTCCTTTGGTCACACGACCAGATCTTCCTCTTCTTTGCATGATTTCTGCATGAGAACACCAATTCTCCACCAATTTCGTGGTATTCATGGTGGCATCGTAAAACATTTGTTTGGAGCGACCACCATCAATCACAACCACTGCATCGGGAATAGTGATAGAAGTTTCTGCCACGTTTGTGGAAACCACGATTTTTCGAGCCGACGACGGTGGGGTTCTGAACACTCTCTTCTGATCATTGGAGGATAATGCAGAGTGAAGGGGAAGGCACCACACTTTTTTTTGTGCACCTTTGAAAGCCGCTTCGATGTTCCTGATACAGGTGTTTATTTCCATTATACCTGGCAAGAAGATTAAGATAGAGCCGTGATTTGACCTGGAGTCGAGGTCATCATCAATGTGCAAGCACAATTCGGCAATGAGGTCATAGTTGAGACGGCCAGACTTGAAATACGCCGAGTCGGCTTTGGGGTGTACCTCTTCTCCGTCCTTATTCACGATGGTATAGTTGGTCTCATCCAAGATGGAATCCAAGTAGTAATCTTCAATGGGAAATGTCCGGCCCTCAATGTGGATGTGGTTGACGGCAGTGTCAAAAAACTTCTGAAACGCCTCGGTATTGATGGTGGCCGACATGAGCACCACCTTCAACTTCCTGAATCGGTTCATGATTCGCTTGAGAATAATTAAAAGGAAATCACTATCAACTGACCTTTCGTGCACCTCATCAATGAAAATGTACTCCAACCTATCAAATAGGGAAGAGCCCTGGGAGCCAGAAAGGAACGACTGGAGCATGCGTAGGAGAACACCAGTGGTAACAAAGGAAATTCTGGTCAAGTCGGTGGTCTTGTTCTCACCTCTGATGATATATCCGACTTCTTTACCAATCTTATCGACACGCTCATCACTAATTCTTTCAGCCAAGCCGATGGTAGAGATTCTTCGGGGCTGCGTACACATAATGGTGCCCTCGAAGTTTCCTTGCAGATTCATCTCATCGAGAATGAACTGAACAATTTGAGTCGATTTACCAGATCCAGTTTCTCCAGTAACAAGAGTCACCTTGTTTTGGTTAATGACGGACACTAGATCATTTTTCTTGTTCCAGGCAGGCAACTTCGATCTTTGTACCAAGGACTTCTTGAGTTCGTCTGAGGCTAACTTTTGGTCATACAAACTTTTCAATTGGTCCAAATCTCGTGCCAGAATCTTCTTGGAGGCCTTTTGTTTATGGTTCTTACGAGACGTGACGGCGGAAGTGACTCTGGATTCCTTTGTAGCGCCATCAACCAAAAGTGGCCCTGGGTTATCAATGACGGCCGAAATGTTGTCCTCGAGCCATTCAACTATAGCAAACATACAGCAATCACCGATGAGGCCGTCGTGGCTCAAATACTCCACAAGCTGACGTAAAATCGATAGCTTGATGTAGTTGGCCAATTTAAACGATGTATTGGTTACACAGATCTGAATTCCCGGAAGATCACATGGATATGACTTTGGCTTGTAGAGTCTTAACACCAAAAGATCTGGTTCAACGTTTTTGGGGTTGAGCTTGATGGACACCACCGCGTCGCTAGAGTCGAGGATGGTGGTAGACCCAACCATCCTGATTCCCTCAATCTCCTCTTGCCACAACTGATCCGTGTCCGAAGCTGCATCTCCTCGAGGTGTATATCCAACTGCATCGTAGGTAAGTGAGATGGAAGCTTCGATTTCGTCATCCCCACAGGTACGCAAGGCGGACAATATTGCGTCATGATCGCATCCCGACTCCGCCAATCGCTTCATCATGTATTCATGCTGAAGGTTATTTGAGATTTTCAACGATACTCCACTGTCTTCATTGGTTTTAGCGAACACAGGTGGCAAGTCGTCTTCTGGGATGTGGAATAACAACCATTCTAGGGCATCCACAAATGTACCAGTGTACTTTGAAGCTTCTTCCACATGCGAGGACCTGAACCCTAGTCTAATGAGAATGTCACCATATTTTTCATTCGTTCCTGGAACATCTTCAGCAATTTGCCATTTAATATGCTTTCTAATGGAATGCTCGATGGATGTTCGAATGTCTGATGGAAAGTCCACAAATGGAGCACTTTGCCACGCCTTCGGGGGGAAGCTAGGCCCCCTGACCACCAGTGAATTGTCAACTCGGGATTTGGATGCCAGAGTTGCAGACTTGGAATAGCTGGTCAGAATGTTTATGGTGGGCTTCCGTATCTTAGCTTCGTTTTGCTCTTTAACATGCCTTTCCTTCTCCTCCTTCTCCTTCTTTTCTCTTTGCTGCAACACCACCTGGAATGGGTTCGCGTTGTAAATGTTGTCGTGGTGATTCTTGTTCTCCTTAAGGACTTGGCTTCTCTTGGCTTCAAGGTCCGACCAGTAGTCACGAAAAATCACCGGGAGAAGCATCTTCATATTTTTAACGTAATTCATTCTATGCAATGCGTAAGTAGCAGCGAAATGACGTGCTTCATTGGTGGTTTCTTTAGGTTGGTAATGTTCGGCATCTGGCATCATTCGAACATGTATAACTTCTTTTGTCTTTGGGTTCTCCCAGCTGAGGTCTGCAATACCAATGAACCCCTTTGAAGTTTTCTTCATATCAAACGCCACCTTGTTCCATTTTTGCTTCTGACAGTGTTCATACAATAGGGTGGCGGGAAGTTTTCCCGTCCAGCCAAAGTTTTCTCCAATCACCAAACCTCGCTGAGGTTTCTTTACGTCATCTGTGACAGGATCTTCTTTGCCAGGCTTCTTCTTGCTGTCTTCTTGCTTACCACCTTTTTTTTTGGACTTGGATTCCTTTGAATCGGCTACTGGTTCCGGCTTGGCTTTGCCTTTTTTGGCCATTGGAATTCAAATCGAAGTGATGATAACGATGAAGCTCTGGCGCGAGCTTACATTTTTCAGCGTCTGCGAAAAGGATGGGCTACAGTGAGGAAGACTTCGACAGAAAGGAAGATTGGAAACGCCAAGGGCGTGAATTCCGTCAGCTCAGATTACTTGCTCAAAAACATCGAGGTGAACAGTAACCTGCACTGTACCCGTACATCCTGCCAGTGTGGTCTAGATCCTTCTCTGCACCATCTGCCCTTAAAGGGCATTTCGTTGGACGGGCATCGCGCCAGCGCAGCCGAGTCGACCCAGCGGGTCCAAATCAAGCCTCGCTCCCAGCGCAGCGGGCCCCACGACTGGATGCTGGGAGCGACCGCGGAGATCGCTCCGACTCCCCCGTCGCTCAGACTGCAACTGCTGCGCTCGACGGGCCTTAGGTTCGTACAGGACCCTTACCGAAAGTCCGATCAGGGGATAAGTATACCACGGAGGAGTCCCCTTGCATGTATATATGCTGTGATGAACGTTCGCCAGCCAGCTGAACACTTCTGAGAGGCCCGCGGAGCGGTTCGCGGGCCTCGATGCTGCTTTCGCCGCTTTCGGGGAGTCGCCGATGGACTCCGCGCGGACTCGCGTCATGACCGCTTCTTGCTTCCTCTATCATGTAACACGTCACATTCCTGAATACACCAGGCACCTGATTTCTCCTTGATTGCCTATTGATTGCCACCGGGACCCCTATAATACCCCTTTAGCTTTTTCATTCGTTCTTTGCTCTTATTTCCCTAAGTGTATGCTCCCATGCCATTGTCTACAATCCAGGAAGTCTAGTCATCATCAGCCCCATACGGCATGATGCTATTAGCTTACACAATCATTTAGCATCTACTGGCTGCATTACTACTGTCTAACTATGACCTATACAGTCTCTCGGCAATTGCCGTTGATTGGTCTGGCAAGCCCATCCTCCAACCATTATGCCAGACC
>PPLF02000019.1:0-123799 GCA_003706395.2 Danielozyma ontarioensis
AAAAACCCGTACATCCTCTCCCTGTGAAAAACCCGTACATCCTCTCCCTGTGAAAAACCCGTACATCCTCTCCCTGTGAGAATAAATCAGATTTGAATATGCTACCCGCTCTAAGTGGGGATTTTCAGCACTATGTCTATTGCCAATGAATCTGCCGTTCAGGTAATTTCTGCAAGGGCTACTGTACCAAGCCAACGCGTGAAAACACCATAAACGGCATTAAGATCGGAAAGATGTTCTAATATATTTTTCATTCAAAAAGTACAATTTTCAGCACTTTTAGTTCTCTGAGAGAATCTGACCAAATTTCTCCTGTTTAGTCTCGAGATTCCTCATAAAAGCTATTTTTCGTGAATTTCGCAATAATTTATCATAACATTGAAAAATCCACAATACGTTTCCTCCTTCGACAATCCACGTTTATTCAAGAGATCACGATTATAAATGAGTGTCATAGAATGCTTTGGCAAGACAGTTGTAGTTTTTTCTCATGAGTTGAGCTGAGAGAAGTTGTCATTATGAAGTTACTGTGGACACCAATGTTGCACCGTAGACGTTTTTTAACGAGAAAAGCGGTGGTAAAGCAGTCCAAAGCCAGCGTTCTAAAAGGTGCACGAATGCAGAAATGATGCCGAACTTCGGTTCTCGAGATAGTACACATTTAATAGCTGCTGTGCAACCCGAATACCATGGAGATAACGCCTTTGACAGAGCCAGGTCTGATAGTAGATCTCATTGTGATTTGTGGAGGATTTAGATACTTGGGTACTTCTTTGTTCACATTAGAGACTCAAACAATTGAACTCAGACCTATCATTAGCTCTCCTGAGAATTATGTCTAGTTCTGTCGTCGAATACGACAAAAATTAATGAGGTCTCATTATTTGACCTAAATGACCTCGCCACTCCATGCGTCGACGCAGCGCCCATGGAATACCTCACGACCATTTTCATAGTTGCCATAAAAATTTTCAGGTCTGTGGATATTCATCTATCACCATATTTGGTTTGGGCGGGAGCTTTCGGTGTCAGCCAAGAAAAAGATATTTTTTCAGCAAAAAAAAAAAAATACGACAGATGGCCGTGTTCTAACGATATCCCCGCAAGACTCGTCTCATCACAAATACCTCAAGCTTTCCTCGAGCCTCTTACAGCTTAAGCCATTAATGTCGCCTTGAAATTGTCAAGTTTGCATCCCAAAACGAAGACAACCCGTCTCGCCAGCTCATTGGTGGCTTGTAGGCTTTCTTAGGCGTGTGTGTTGGATTGCAGCCTAGCGGCCAAGAGCCGCTTCACTTTTCCGAAATACGGACTGATGCCGATCAGATAACTTGTACGATGAGGCTTTTTTTACAAGTTAAGCAATTCGATGGCCGCGGACATACCGGGGCCGACGCAAGACAGTGGAGAATGTTTTCTCGTGAATTGGGGGTCCAAGGTCCACCAACTTCCACCAGTCCAACTTCGGTGTTTGAATGCTACTTCTCGGTTCGAAAGTTTGCAACGCAAGATATGTTAATTTAATGGATATCTGATTGATGAGACAGATTTCAAATGTCGGCAAATGTCACATCACACCACCGAGCGGTTTTCTTGGACATCTGAAATGTTATCTGACCCCATCTAATCACCGATATCTCCAAAGACGTTTGTTCACTACGTTTCCTTGTCCGTGCGCAATTATTATACCTCGGCATTCTGGCGATTGCATGGGGTGTCATTGTTTGCCGCATTCCATTGGCTGCAATTAGGCCGAAGAGTCCTAATGCGGTATTTGTATTTACAGACATGCATCTTAATACATAATTACGTGAAAAGTTTTGCTGGAAACGGACCCTCCGACTCGCTAGCCAAGGTCAAGTTGCACCAATGGTGGTGTAGTTCTCGGGACGAAACCAAACTGCTTGCATATATATATGGCAGCTGTCCTCTAAACTTATTTGCCCGCTAAATCTTCGTCCTTCGCTTCATTATGAGATTAACTATTCTGCTTTTAGCAGTGTTGGCACCAGCTTTGGCAGCCTCTTCATCGGCCGCAGCTTCCTCTTCTTCCACTACTGCGGCATCTACCGAAACTGCTTCATACCAGTGCCACTCTTACTGTGGTAACGCCATTATTCAGGCTAGATTGTGTAACGATGATGGTGGAGACAGCGGCACTTACGACACCGACTGTTTGTGTGCTAGTGACTCTGCATTCGAGTCCTACATCGATGACTGTCTTGCTTGTGGATGCTCCTTGTGGGTATACTACGGCTCTTACTTGACCGATGCTTTGGAAACTTGTAACTTGCCTACTACTCCTACTGCCGGAAGCTGTGCTGCTACCGTCACCTCTAGCTCCGCTGCTGCCTCTAGCTCCGCTGCTGCCTCTAGCTCCGCTGCTGCCTCTAGCTCCGCTGCTGCCTCTAGTTCTGCTGCTGCCTCTAGTTCTGCTGCTGAAACCACCTCTTCTGCTGAGTCTTCTAGCGAGACCACCGCGTCATCATCCAGTTCTTCTGTTGTCACCGAGGCAACCGATGCTTCCACCACCGTCTCTTCCGTTACTGCTGCTGAAGAATCTACCTCTGCAGCTACTGAGACTGCATCGTACGAATGCCACTCTTACTGTGGTAACGCCATTATTCAGGCTAGATTGTGTAACGATGATGGTGGAGACAGCGGCACTTACGACACCGACTGTTTGTGTGCTAGTGACTCTGCATTCGAGTCCTACATCGATGACTGTCTTGCTTGTGGATGCTCCTTGTGGGTATACTACGGCTCTTACTTGACCGACGCTTTGGAAACTTGTAACTTGCCTACTACTCCTACTGCCGGAAGTTGTGCTGCTAGTGCTACTTCCTCTGTCGAGTCATCCTCCTCGTCCGCTGTGTCTTCCGTTGCTGACCCAGCTTCTTCAAACGCTGCCTCTTCGGATGCTGCTGTTACTTCTGCTGCTGCTTCTAACTCTACCACTGCTTCCAGTGCATCCTCAGTCGCTCCAACTGATGTTGTATCCTCTGTTCTCTCGTCTCTTTCTAGTCAAAGTGCTGCCAGTGCATCTTCAGTTGCTCCAACTGATGTTGTGTCCTCTGTTCTCTCGTCTCTTTCTAGTCAAAGTGCTTCGTTGTCCGTCTCTTCTTTCATTGACTCTCTCTCTTCTAGTTTGGTTCCTTCAAACGTTTCAACCACTAGTTACACTGCCTTGGAAACTACCATCACCAACTCAAGCTCCACTGCTACTTCCACTGCTGCTTCCGAAGACTACACTACCATAATCACTGCTATTTACGACGTCACCACCACCGTGACTGTTGCCTGTGATGGTTCTTGCTCCTCTGCCACCCTTGCATCCAGTGACTTGAACAAGTCCTACACCACAACCACCACTGTGGTGAATGGAGTCACCAAAACTGTCACTGTTCCGTGTGAGTCCAGTGCTGCTGCTTCCACCATCGCAGCTCACACTGTTGCTTCTGCCTCCTCCGGTTCAAGCGCCGCTATCTCTGCTTCTGTTTATGAAGGCATTGGTGGTAAGTTGAACGCCAAGTCAGGTGTAATCGCAGTCATTGCAGGTGTCGCTGGTCTCATTGCTATGTGAGATAACACCCATCCACTATCTTAATTTCGGTTATTACTCTTTTCTACTTTAATGGATTTTTAGGCTGTATTCAATGTAAAACCATCTCTGGGTCCAATGTCTGAAAAAGTACTGCCGGTGAACTGGCAAAAGGTGTACAAAACTTCATAAAGGCACCGTAGTGTAAAGAGCCAGAGGTGACTTTACTGTGAAAAAGCTAGCGAGAGCTTAGTCATTGACACCGAGTGCCTCCAGGCCTCAAAGGACGAAACTTACCGCACCTCGTGATGTAGCGGCAAAATCATCAAGTTTCCGTATATTTGAGGCGCGATCTTGGCGGCGGACACAGTTGACCTTCTCCTTCGCTATGGCTAAGTACACCGTCGCTGCTTTGCAGATTGGAAGCTCGCCTGAAGGTACACAGGCCACCGTCGAAAAGATCCTTAGCTATGAGGAAGAAATTATTGAGAAGAACGTGAAATTGGTGGTGATTCCCGAAGCCACGGTTGGTGGATATCCGAAGGGCTCCACCTTTGGAGCTTATCTTGGGTACCGAACCCAAGAGGGCCGTGAAGCATTTTCCAAGTACTTCAAGGGTTCCATTAGTGTTCCAGGTCCCGAAATTGCTCAATTGGAGGAACTTAGCTTCCGGACCGGCGCCATGCTTGTTGTGGGTGTGATTGAAAAGGCAGGCTCTTCTCTCTACTGTACCCTTGTATACGTCGATCCCAAAAAGGGTTATATTGGAAAGCACCGAAAGTTGATTCCAACTGCCACTGAAAGGTTGGTTTGGGCCCAAGGTGACGGGTCTACGTTGTTTGTGGCTGAAAGTGAGGAATTGGGTAAGATTGGGGGAGGCATTTGTTGGGAAAACTACATGCCACTCATGAGGTCCAGCTTCTATGCTAAAGGAATCAATATCTATGTAGCTCCTACTGTGGACGAAAGAGAAATTTGGACATCTCTCATTCGTACTATTGGTGTGGAAGGCAGATTGTTTGCGATTTCAGCGGTACAATTTTTACCTCCTGCTGATCAAATCGGATTGGAACTTCCAGGATGGGAGAAGGATAGAAATTGTATCGACGGTGGCTCGGTAATTGTGAATCCTTATGGAGACATCATTGCCGGGCCATTGACGGGAAGGGAAGGCTTGGTGACCGCTGAAATTGATTTGGACGTCTTGATTGAGGCCCGTTATGACATGGACTTAAATGGACACTATGCTCGAAATGATGTGTTCGAGTTGAAGGTGGATGAGAGAGAGAAGAAGGGTGTAATTTTCAATTAAGGTCTCATAAAATATATAATGGTTCAGAAGAATGTAGATTCTTAATTGATCATAAGTCATTGAAAATCAGATGCTTTAATATCTGACTTGTTGCACATATCGGTAAATATACCGTTTTTCGTAAATAAAGTCTTGGGGGTATCGAACTCAGCCACCTGGCCCTGGTCCATCACGAGGATTCGGTCGTACTCAATGATGGTACGAAGTCGATGTGCGATACAGAGAATGGTGCATTGGGGAAATGCTTCCATCAATGTTTCCTGAATCCTTCCGTCAGTTTCGTAGTCCACCGAAGAAGTGGCTTCGTCTAAAACAAGTATTTTCAGATTTTTGATGAGGGCTCTGGCAAGTGAGAAGAGCTGCTTCTCCCCAAGAGAATAGTTGCTACCTTCATTTTCCACCTGCTTATCGAGATCCGAGTCAAGCCCCACTCTTTCTAATGCTTCCATCATCTTGGATTCGGTGCTCTCGCCAAAGGGATCCAAATTATAGCGAGCAGTCCCTCTTAGCATCACCGGGTCCTGGGGAATGATTGAGATATTTCCTCTATACTGAAGGCCGAGGTCCTTGATCAGAAGGCCATCAATTCTAATGTCACCATCGCTTTCAACAAGACGGAAAAGTGCTGTGATTATGGACGACTTACCAGCGCCTGTTCTGCCGCAAATTCCAACACGATGGCCTCCTTTCACCGAAAATGTCACGTTCTTTAGCACCTGTGGAAGTCCAGGCCGGTAAGCGAGACTCACTCGGTCAAATTCAATATCTCCTTGTGAGGGCCAGTCTGTAGGAATGTTGTCGTGGTTGTGGCCCTCTCTCTCAAGTTCAAATGCGTAGTGACTCATTCTCTCCATAGAGTTCATCATATTTTCCACACTGGTCACCGACCGCACCAACTGGTTGAGCTGGGGAGTCATCTGAAGCACGTACGAGAGCAATAACCCAACAGACGCCGGGCTGATGCTGAAAACTCGGAACACGCACAAGAACGACACCACAAGGGCAAAACTGGATGAGATCAAACTAAGCAATATGCAGAGCCATCTCTGGTTAGTGATGTTGATATACTCGGCCTCATTCATTTGGTCGATCGACTTATCAAGCTTGTCAATGAACCATTGCTCCATATTGTAAATTTTTAGCACATCCAGTCCACTGAGAATCTCGCCGAAGGCTGAAAATACAAAAGAACGTTGGACGGAGCTAATACGCTTGATTTCTCGACCTGATGCCTGGTAAAAACTGGAAATCATGAGGAAAAAGAGCATCATGAACGGAACAAAGATTGCAAACCATGGAAGATAAATTATGCAAAGAATAACCAGCCCAACAAGCGTTGAAAATGAAAAGGATGAGATACGAAGCTGATTTACGAGCTCGTTATCGAGAACTTCAGTGTCCCTGGAGAAACGATTCATGATTCGTCCCGTAGGGTTGGTATCAATGAATGACATTGGTGTTCGGAGAACGTTTTCAAAGGCCCTGATGTTGATCTTACGGGATGCAGTGTTACTAAGTAACACGAGACTCAAAAGTTCAGTGATGAGGAAGATGACTGCCCATAAAGAAAACATCACGTAGAGTCCAATAAACTGACCCGCCAGTAACGAAAATTTCCGCTCAACCCAGAACGATAGCCAGGTGTTGGAAAAAAGCTGAGTGTATGTGGCCAATGCCGTACATATAACGTAGAAAATGGTCCACGCCCATGGTCCCATCTTGCCGCTTCCGATCTTGATATAATCCAAATAAACCTTGAAAGAGAGAGTGTTGATGGCCTGGTCTTCTACCACAGTAAGTTTACCTGCAGTTGCCAATTGCTTTGCTTCCTCTGGCTCTTCTTCTTCCTTTGCTTTAGCTTCGTCAGCGAGATGTACCAAGAATCCGTTGTTCCGTCGCAGCAAGTCATCCACAGTTCCCACATCGACTCTTCCATTATCCAAATATACAACCTTGTCGGCCTGTCCAATGAGGGAGAGTTGATGTGTTGCCAAGACCCTGGTTTTTTTCTTTAGATAACCGAGGATACATTCATTCATGATGGTCTTTCCCACTTTTGCGTCAACAGCACTGAGCACGTCATCCATAAGCACGATGTCCTTATCAGAATATACAGAACGTGCCAAACTGATTCTGGCTTTTTGGCCACCAGATAGGGTTACTCCTCTTTGGCCAATTTCTGTCAAATCCCCGGCTGCAAAATGATCTAGATCCACATCGAGGCAACACACACGAATCACTTCATGATACTTTTTGGCATCATATTCCATGCCAAATAAGATGTTCTCTCGAATGGTAGAGTTGTAAATCCATGGAGTTCCACACATTACGCTGGTTCCGTTCATGGTGACCTTCCCACTTCGGCATTTCATGAATCGGGTGATGGCATAGAGAAGCGAAGACTTTCCGGACCCCACAGGACCAACCAAAGCCACAAGCTCACCCGGCTTGATGGCTAAGTTGATATCCTGAAGACCACTATGTTCACTATATTCCCATTTGAAGTTGCCGTCTGTGATCTCAATGGCATATTCGGACCCTTGGACGTGGTCTATCTCGTCACCCTCTTCGCATTGAAGATAGACAGATATTCTGGCCATAGATACATAGGCATCAGCACAGTTAGCCAGCACCAAAGGGATTGCGTAGACTTGAACGGCAAGCACGTTGAATAGCGAAAGTGCCGAAAATGTGCTTGCCGGCAGCCCGCCTCCCCTAATGGCCCAAAGCACTATGAAGGCTATCATGGAGGTAATGGTTGTAAAAGAAAGAGAAATAGCGGTAATTATATTCCTAAGAGCATTCATCTTGAGCAAGACTCTTGTTTCCTTGGCTCTGATATCGGACACTTTCTGAATGTAGGGAGTTTCCCAGGAAAAGAACTTTATCATCTTGACGTTGGTCAAGACCTCCTGTAGATAGTTCATTCTACCATCGGTGTGCTTGGTGGCTGAGCGACGAAGGTCAACTAGCTTTTTGGTGCAAAACGTCACCACAGCAATAAAAAGAAACAAGAGGGCAACACCCACAAGCCCAGCCACACCAATGTTGACAATAAGTAACACAATGGCAATGATGGCGGTCACTGGAAACATACAAAGCAAAGGGAAATAACCAACTGCCATATCCACACGAGCAAGGTCAGCACCCAACATGGATGTGATCTTTCCCGGAGGGTACGCATGTTTGCTGCGTTCACTGAGACGAAGAGACTTTTCCACAATTGCCTTAATAAGGATTGCCTTACACTTAGTTCCGACCATCATTCCCTTTTGAAAGCTATGATTTTGGAGAAAACCCAGAAAACACACAAGGAGGGCCACTCCTAACGCGTACCCCACACCGCTGCCGATGTTTACGGCTTCATGTTCATACTGCAAGCCCACGAAGCTGATTAGATGTTTGACCAAGAGAGGATTCAAAACCGAAGCCGCGTTTGAAATACCAACAAACAAACACGTGAGGAAGTATTCGTAAGGAAAGGTTCGAAGGATGGCGATCACAAGGGTATTTCTGGGGTTGAAGCGATTCGCCCGTACCATTTGATCGTAAACCGCCTGAAACTGAACAAACATATACTTCACCTGTAGCTGGTCGGTGAGTTTGAACAAGTCTTCTGGCTGGATGGTTCGGTGATACCCAACGGTAAGGATGGGCATGAGCCACCAAAAGAACAATCTCGAGATCCAGCCCGCAGAATTCTCTGGATAGACCCGTCTTTCATCTTCCGTAGGAATAGGATATACTTTTTTCGGAAGTAAGAAAGAGAAAAGCCGCTTCGGGGGTTTCAGATAGGCTTTTTCTGACATGAAGGTGGCATCGATCAAAAAGGTGGACGGAGCCGTGCTTTATATTTCCAAGCTATCAAAAAAGAGTTGCTCGGTGTTATCAATATCTCCGAGCTGCATGGCAGCCGTTAGCACTTCATCACACTTTCCTCCGATACATGCGACAACACCAGTAGCTACGGCACTGCTACTCGGACCTGCTGATATCCTACACATGGCCAAAGCTTTTCCGATCAAAGTAGTGAAATTGCCAGACCTACGCCCGGCCGTAAAGGTCTTTTAGTCAGCCGGATTTCTGAAGGTGCTCAGCCGACAGCCGTGGGCCGGATTAACTACGGGCAAGTATGGTTCAGGTTGCGAATCACTGTGGCCTGATGATCACATGTACGTGGCGGCTGAAAGGAACAATGTGTTGATGGGACCGGCAACTGAAGTCCTCAGGAGCAGTGTCACTATGGGTGTGAGATGCAAGTCCGAGCGGCCAAAGCGGCAAAAAGGGCTGACGCCCGCTCAATTAGAAGATCCATGACGGTCAAACAAATCGTCCGGGAGGAAAAACCTCCATAGAGAAGTATATCGTTACCAAATTGACATCGTAGGCTTGTAGCAGCCCTTTAAACGTTGACACATTTCGCATAGAGCAGGCCTTTTTATACGATGACACATTCGCACAGAGCAGGCGGCTCTATAAATCCAACCGTACACCAGCGGCTAATTAGCCGCGCGGAACCGGGGAGCGATATAAAGCGGAATCTGCCTCCGATGTTCGAATTGTATTCTTCTTATGAGTGAAGAAACGCTTCTAACGGTCGATTCTAACTCCTACCAAGCTATAGAAGATCTGCATCATGAAGAGCGTATCTCTTTCAAAGAAGAGCTCGTGTACATTTTACGATCCTCCGTTGTTCTTTCCTCCTCCTTCTTTCTCCAGTACTTTCTAAGTGTGATGGCCATTTATTCGGCGGGGCGTCTTGGGCCAGAAGAATTGGCAGCAGTCCAGTTGGCAGTGTCAACTTTCAATATTACTGGTAATGCAGTGTTTCAAGGTATCGCCACTTCTCTTGACGCCTACTGTCCTCAAGCTTTTGGAAAACAAAAGTATCACGATGTGGGTCGCTACCTTCAAAAGTGCGTCACCATTATGTTGACAAGCTATATTCCCCTTACCATAGTGTGGTGGAACTCAGGTTCCATCCTTTCCTATCTTGTCCTGGATCAGCAATTAATTGACCGCTGTCAAACATACCTTCGGTGCATTATTATTGGAGCTCCTGGTCTTGCTCTCTTTGAAGCGAGCAAGAGATTTCTCCTTTGCCAGAAACTCGTGAATCCTATAACCATTATACTCTTGATCGCTGCTCCCTTCAACATGTTAGGAAACTATCTCTTGGTGTGGCACCCAACTTATGGCCTTGGCTTCACTGGTATCCCCATTGTGGTGGTGATGTCATACTGGCTGTTACCCATCTTGATCATCACTTACATCTCTTTGACTGACGCGAAGAAATGCTGGGGCGGATTGAGTGCTTCTGCTTGCTTCTCTAATTGGCAATCTATGTTGCGATTGGCAATTCCAGGTATAATTATGGTGGAAGCTGAGTACCTCGCTTTCCAGGTGTTGAATTTCTTTGCCGCTACAATCAGCACTCTCGCATTGGCAGCACAAAGCATTTGCTCCACATTGGGATCGCTCGTGTTCCAAGTATCCTTCTCGGTTGCTGTGCTCGTGAGTACCAGAGTAGGACACTTGATTGGATGCAGAGACTTCAAAGGGGCCAGAAATGTGGTTCATATTGCCATTCTTCTTGCTTCGATTATTGGTGTGACCTTGTTTGTACTTCTTTTGGTGTTTAGACGCTTTTTTGCCAGGTTATTCACCGAGGACGAGGAACTCTTGAATGATGCTAGCAAGCTCATTATTCTTCTTGGATGTGACCAGCTTGCGGACGCCTTTAATGTCATTATGGGCGGTGTTCTTCGTGGTCAAGGAAGACAGCGCGTAGGTTCCATTGTTAACCTTGTCTGCTATTATGTCATTGCATTGCCATTTGGTTACTACTTGGCTTTCTATCGTGAACTTGAGGTCGCCGGTTTATGGTGTGGATTGGTATTGGGAGTCTTTATATTGGGGGCTTCCGAGGTGGTTATTGTTCTCCGAAGCGACTGGCACCGCATAGCATGGGAACTTGAGAAGAATTAGACGATTTCACGCAGTAAGTAGGTAATAGAAGTTTACTTCGTTCGAATTCTTTGTGTCTGGTTAGTTGTACAATTAGTGGTGCAGTTAGTCCTAAATAGACTGACCACCCCTACTAAAGTAATATAGCATTCACCTGCCATTTGTGGGGCCAGCAAAAATTCCAGTGCTGCTCGCTATCAACATATTCATACTCCAAGGCTGAAGAACAATTACTTGCCAATCAAAAGATTTGGCGTGAACAGCTTGAATTTTTGACAATTCGTAAACTTACTATAAAGGAGTATCAAGTTCATCGTGAGCTGATAAAAAGATTTAAACTGTGTTTTTTCATAGTTTTTTTCAAGCGCTACTCTATTTTTGATCTCTCATGGGTAAACCATTTTGAAAAAGAACCGACACATCTGAAGTCCACCTCAAGTAGAATCTAGCAACAAAGAAAAACAGGGAAAAAACGAGTTAAAAAGGCTACAGGATGACTAGATACCATTTAACGTGCATCATGACTTAATAATTCGTATAAGAACGCCGAGATTTCGTGGATGGTCCGTCAAATAATTTCCGTCAAATAATTTAGCAACTGTTCAAAATCGCTTGCGATCTCAGTTTAGGAGAGGTGGTCATTTTGCGTGTATTTGACTCCACTGCCTTGGTGTCGGTAGTGTATCTGTTTGCAGCTATCAATTGATTTTCTGTGATGGGGGCGCACTGGGGGACGATAAGATCGGGACAATCTGCAATTTTACCGACCTTCCATAAAACCATTAGATCTTCCCCTTCTTTTTTCACTATTCTCCCCTACCCAAATGAGTGCTGCCCAGACCTTTCGACTTAAGTGCAGAAATCAAGAGTTCACCTCCCATACGTCATTTATTTGCCCTGGCTATGCCCAGGCGAATTTGATTGTCCTTCCTAAGGAAGCAGCAAGTGACTTTGAAGAATTGTGCTTTCGAAACCCCGTACCATGTCCATTGATTGGAAAGACCGCCATTGGTGATCCTACGAAAGTTGAAAGCTTAGTTATATCTGAGCCTGATATCAACATTGCGTCTGATATACCCAGATATACCGTTTATGAGGACGGTGCACTTATCGAGGAAAAAAATGATATCACTGAAGAATGGACTGAGTCACATGTTGGCTTCCTCATAGGATGTTCTTTCTCCTTTGAAAAGGCCCTAGAAACTCATGGATTTAAGCCTATAAATGCTACTCTTGGAACCGTGGTTTCCATGTATCGTACTAGCCGTTACTTGGATCCGGCCGGAATCTTCACCGACTGTACCTACGTGGTTAGTATGAGGCCCTACAAGAGAAAGGACATTCCCAAGATTCGAGAAATTACTAGCAAGTTCCTCAAGTTCCACGGAGAACCAATTGCGTGGGGAGAAGAAGGATGTAAACAGTTGGGAATCACAGACCTTTCAAAGCCAGATTTTGGAGAGCCTGTGCCAATTGCTGAAGATGAAGTACCTGTGTTTTGGGGGTGTGGAGTCACGCCTCAAGCAGCAGTCGAAAATGCGGGTACTCTCATCAAGGGAAAGACCATGGGGCATGCTCCCGGATACCTCCTTATTCTTGATATCACAGATGATCAAGTAACTCTGTTGTAGTCACGATGTAGAAATTCACAAGCTAGCCCGAACAGTACATCGAAAAATTATCGTATTATCAACACGTTCTTGTCAGGTGACTCTTGATAATCCGCAGCCACACTAAAAATGTTGATCTATCAACTCCAATGTCCAAGGTTCCCAGAGCCAGTGTTGCCTGTGACAACTGTCGAAACAGCAAGCTAAAGTGTCTAAATAACCATGACAAGTGTCAGCGATGTCGAACTTTGAAATTGCAATGCTCTTATACCCTTCGTCGTTCTCAATTGAAGAGAAGAAACATTCCAAAGATATATGGTGCTTCACCACCTGAGATTGATTACCAGCCCCAGAAGCCCAGTGTTAGTGGTGTTGTTCTTCCAAAGAAGAGGATAATCCTTGAGATTGTGGAGATGTTCTTTGACAATCAATATAAAAGTATTTTTCCTTTTCTCCACAAACCATCGTTTATTCTGTTCCTACGAAGTGATGATTTTAACCCCTCATCCTACATCGAGGACTACGAAAACAAATTCCCCCACGATTATTCCAGCTCCCTTAAGTATCCCGATCCCGTCGTCCTCCTAGCAGTGTTAGCCCTCACTGTCCGCCTTTGTCCCAATATACCCGATATATACTGTGGATTTTCAGAAGATAATTCACCTGACACTTTTGTACCAGGAACTTGGGAAACATTGAATTCCCCAAATGCGTTGTCCGAATCTCTGGCTTCAAATTACTTTGGTTGGCATGCTCGCAAATCTCTCCTGCAAGTATTTGATAGTCCCACGGTACAGCGAGTCCAAGCCTTGGTAATGCTCAGCAGTCATGAATGGGGTGAGGGGAATAATTCTAGAAGTTATCTCTACGTTGGAATTGCTGCTAGGATGGCTTTGGTATTGGGTCTAGGGAATGAGCTGCAAGAAGAACTGAGTGATGACCCGTACACCTCCTTCATACTTCAAGAAAGTCGACGGCGAACAGTTTGGCTGGTCTATATGATGGATAGATGTAATTCGTCAGGGAGGAGCAGATCTCTGTGTGTGAAATTGGAAGATATCAAGGTCAAGTTACCATGTTTAGAAAAGGACTTTTTCTTTGGAAACTCCCAAAGCGAAGGGGTAACCTTCGAGAGGGCAACACATTTAATTTACAATACCGAGGAACCGCTTGACTTTATTTCTGGATTTGGCTTCCAAATTGTCCTTTTCGAGCTTTGGTGGAAAATCGCCCGCTGGGTCGGAGAGGTGGGTGGAAAGCTTGAAACGCTTCCACCTTTTGACCCTTCTTCACCTTACTATCGTTTTCTGAAAGAGCTTTCGACTTTCAAGGAGCGCCTTCCTCTGCATCTTTGTTTCTCTTCTTTCAATCTTGATGCTCATATTGCGGACGGATCAGGAACTGACTTTGGATACTTCCATGCTCTATACTGCCTTTGTCGCATCTTTCTTAATAGAGAGTACTTCTTTTGCAGTCCAGACTCGCTCCCTGCTGGTTGGTGGAAAACTCTAGCAGCAGAACTATTCAATACAATTGAAAACATGTTTACTATTCTTTCAACACTAAGAGGAATCAACAAAATGGTGGTGGCACCGTTCACAGGATTCGAGGTATTTACTACTGCCGCCACATGCATATACCTTCAGCTATTTCCTGTCGAAGTTTTAACAAAACACTACCCTTTCTCTGGTGTGGATCTAGAGACCCATGACATCAAGAAACACAAGTCTCGGTTCCAGTCCATCGGAAATGAATCTCTAGCTATGTTAGAGGGGTGGAAAGTTTGGGGCCTTGGTAGAGAGTGGTATTCAACCGCTTGCAAGTTGCAAGAGCTCTTTGAAAACAAATCGGAGAACAAGGTGCTACAGGATGAAAGACTCCGTCAAACGTTCCATGAGTATGGAAATGGGAAGGTTACTGAGGTATACAAACCATATTCTCAGAGAAAGGAGATGAACATATCCAACCTCATCAGCTTGGATACCCCCAAACCTAGTCCAGGTGACATGCCTGAGTTTGTAGACTCCCCTGGGCTTGATTTTATGAGTGGCTTTGATCTCACAGTCTTTGGTTGGGAAGGCCCACGTCTAACAGACTGGAAAGATTAGAAGCAATATTTAGGCGTATGGCGTTAATGTGTATTGTGAATCAAATGATGGTGTATACCTCTACAGTTCCTACGTTATGTGGACTTCATCTTCACAAGTAATCAATAACTGACAACATTTTGGTGTTTCGCAACTTGTGACCACCGTCACCATTCATACTGTCAACTCAAGAACGAAGCGTCAAAAACGGAGGAGTTGTCGGAAAATCGTGATATTGTCATGGAGAAATACACATTGTCAGTAAAGATTGCTAACTCGAGGTTCCATTTTGCAATCAGATAGTCAAAAAAAATAATCAATGTCGGGGGTTTGTACAAACCCGTACATCCTCTCCATCTGCTTCCCCTCTAAAAATTACTATAATGTTCCCCTATTTGCTCTTTATTAGCTTCGTAAATGTTAACGCGATGAACTAACCAGGCTTCGAGAAAACAGTCTTTCAAAAGGAAAAAATAGCCATACCCTTTACTCGGGAAACATGAATAAACAGAATTGCATTGATGCTTCAAAGAGACTAGATACTCCATCTGCCTTCTAGGTTTAGCTGTCGAAAAAAGATATTCTCTCGTACTGTGTAAAAGAAAGTAACCCTACCGATTTGCAAACCAGATGTGGCAGAGTGGATAAGACTTTCCAGTTGAGGACCGCATATCCTAGGTTCGATTCCACACAGTGATGATCTTTTTGTCTAACTAGAAAAAGTAAAACGTCTGATAAATTCGAGAAAGAAGCTTCAGAAATGGAGTTTCTGTCCGAAAACGTTGGAATTGGCGTGTCGGAGGGATGGTCTTTCCGAAAGCTCGCCTAATCAAGAAACAATATTGCACTCAAACCATCATACAGTTGAGAAAAAAGAAATTTTGTCAGATAGAGGTGGTAGGAGAGTGTCAGGGCGATAAAAAAGTGAGATTTCGCAAAAATAAGAGATTCAGGGTCCAATTTTGCACCCATGCACGTTAACACTGGAAAAATAAAAGTAAAAAATCTGGAGAATCGCAGTAAAAAATAGACGATCCGGAAAAACTTGTAACGCACTTAAAGAGTACAAGGTTGGGGCCTTCGAATTACAATCAGGCAGAGAAAACGACAGATTTTGTACAATACATCAACCCTTGTCTCTGATTACTTTGCATCCTGCTCTCTGGCGGTTTCACAGCTATGGAGAGCGAAAATGGCAATCTGTAAAAAGTAAAATTTTCAGAGAAAGTAGAGTTTTATACAAATTTGAGATTATATCAATAAATTATATGTGAATGTTTCATGAAAATCACATAATTGCTGAAATTCATGATTATGCATGATCCAGAGCCTTGAAAGATTACAACCATAATGCCCACTATGTTGAAGTAAATGAAACAGCTAAAGAAGAACATAGTTAATTCATAATCACTAAGGATGAGGTAAGTGGTTTTGGACGACCCCGAATACATCATACTGTTCTTTCTAATCAAACAGAGGTTTAAGTTACATTCATGTTTATTGTAAATATGGAAATATATGAAAGTTGATTATTGCACCTCGTAATTCAATGATTTTCGCCCTAAGCAACATCACAAACTAGTCCATATTGATGGAGGCTGAGAGCAAAATGTATAGTTCCATCGAAAAGAAGACGAACCTAACCTAAAAGCTAATTGGCTAGATCCTTACCCACCTTAATCAGAGAACTTCAATTCTTGTTCTAGAGCTAAGTACTTCACTTCAATAGCTCATTTGGAAAGTCTAGGAAATATCGTAGGTTCACTGATCACGGTTTCACGGTTAGTCGCTCTCAGAGAGGTTGGCCCTCACGGTCAGCCAGATTCATGAACCAGACTTGGTGGTAAAGCAGATAAGACTAATTGATCAGGGATCCAAGATCCTAGGGCGAGTCAGTTACCAACAGCGATACATTTTCATTACTCCCGTAAAGCTTACTTCACGTTGATAAGCATCTGCATCAAGTTGGAGTTTGAGCGCAAATAAAAGTTAAAGTTCCTCCCATTTATTTTAATGGTCGGGCGGCAGGAGAAGCGAACGACTCCATCGTCTTTAAAACGCTCACCCTGGCATCGCAACATCTGCTTGTAAACTTTACGGTCGATTTATAAGCTTTTCTTGATTTTTTTGATTTTTATTCTTTTAAGCGTGCTGTGTATAAAGACTAGTAACTGCCTCTCACCTTGATAATTTGAGAAATCTCGTCATGGATACTCTTGTCCAAGGAAGTGAGCTCGAAATCCAACACTTTCAAAGTCTTGGTGTTGTCAACAGTAACAGCCTTTGGCTTTTCTGTGGTGCCGGCTGGAAGGTGACGGGCAGCTTCAGGAAAGTGGGCATGGATGATGTTAGCCACCCTTTGTAAGCTGAAGGGCTCTTTAGTGATGAACAATCTTTGACCAACAGCTTGGTCGTTTTCGATTGCAACAACGTGAGCTCGGGCCACATCTCTGACGTCTGAAAAGGGGGCGGAAACGGCAGGAATTTCGTCGCCCTCCTTAAACTTCAAGAGTCCGTGGATGAGCTCAGCAGTCATATTCAAAGTTTCTGTTACATTCTCATCGTAAGCCTGGGGGCCAAAGGTGAAGGTGGGAGAGACGGTGGTCAATGTGAAGTTTGGCTTTTCCTCTTTGACGAAGTCCCACGCCACCTTCTCGGCCACCTTCTTGGAAGAAACATATGCACTATAACCGTCAGCAGACGCCATAGCCTCTTCATAGGACACCGGGTTCCACGAGTCTTCGTTGATGACCACTTCTGGATGTTCTAAGTTCTCATGAGTGACATGTGCAGCGAGAGAAGATGTAACAACCACCTTCTTAACGTGAGAGCCATGGTTCTTAATGGCATACAACGCATTTCTAGTTCCCTCCACGGCGGCATTCAAAGTCTCCTCAACGCTGCTGAACTCGACGTTGGCAGCGGTATGCAAGAAGTATTCGACTTCAGGGTGCTTCTGAAGTGACTCGTCGAACGCTCCCTTAACGGCGATGTCAGGAACAACTTCAAAGGAGAAATTGTCAGATTGGACCAACGACTTGACCCATTCTCCCTTCTTGGTGGATCTGACTGATCCTACCACGCGGTACCCCTTCTCGAGAAGCTGCTTAATAGTGTGGAGAGCAATGTACCCGGTGGCACCCGAAATGTAGACAGTAGACATTTGATAGTTGGTAGAGATGGTAGTGTTAGAGTTAATTGTTTGCTAATCAAGATATGGTAAGCGAGCATTGTATCATTTTTATTACTCAGCAGCCTTGTTTTCGCATCGATTACTTATGCTCCTTTTGGGAAGGCAAAAAAAAATGGGGACAACTGCAGGACTCGAACCTACGCTGGCACAACCCAAAAGATTACTCGTCTTACAAAGATGCCGTCATTTCCCATTTGAGTGATTCAGCCCTTATGGCGGAGGAAGGTTGGTTGAATGAGTAGTTGACCCCACTTTTTTAGCAGAAAGTGACTCTTCTTTTCTCGTGAGCTCAATGCCTAACTACATAGATGTTGTTCCCATTGGAGTTGTAGTACAAAGATCCAACTAGTTGGAGCTGAACACCCCTGACGAAAAGTCTATCGATGGTCACAACTGGACGAAGCTCAGCTCTATCCAGAAAGTGGCATACAACGCGGTCTTCCGTCCTAAAGGAATCATTCGAAGCCCCATTACATTGCCAGAACATGAGGCAACTCGAATCTTTTACTCAAAGGAGAATGTATTTCAGGCTATAATGATACGCAGTTTCGTCAATGAATCAGGGTTGAGCTGGATTATTCTCCAGATTTGCCTCAATCAGCTCATTGACTATGGTTTCACAACTATAAAGAAAACTAACTCTTACGCACATTGCGATCCAGAATCTAGGCGTGGCAAAGTGGATAAGACTTTCAAATTAAGGATCCAAGATCCTAGGTTCGATTCACAGCTGCAACGCTCTTGATTTGCCTGAGAAAAATGTAAAATGTCAGGGCTAATCGAGAAAGGAGCACCAGAAATGGAATAGTTGTCAAAAGATGGTGGCATTGGGGCGTCAAAAAGGCAATTTCCCCAAACTCTTGCCTGATCAAGGACCAATTTTGCACTCAAACAATCAGACAGTCAAAAAAAAGAAAATAATGTCAGAAAAGGATGGCATCGAAGTGTCAGAGCCATATAAAAAGAAGATAATTCTAGAAATTTCCAAACTCAGGGTCCAATTTTGCACCCGAGCAAGAAAAATAGTAGAAATCCGGGGAACGAGAGAAAAAGTAAAAGATCACCAAAAACGAGCAGCACACTCCCTTGGCCTGTAATCCAGAAATTGCGAAATTGAGGAAACTGTCCACGCTCATGTAGTATTCATTGCGCTCCATCTGTATCGGACCCATAAAAGTGTCTCGTTCTTCACGCAAAATCTCGTCATCAGGCTGTCATTCAGAGCTACAAAAAAGGTTAATAAAGTTAGCTGATCAGGATCTTTGGCTAATTAATAGTGAATCAATGTTGCTAACTAGCTGATCTCCCAAGATACAAATCAGATAGTCTGTATATCTGTTTCGGAGGTGTATTTTACCTGAGCCAAGGAAATGGTCTTATCTTCAAGGTCATAGTAGACGTAGGCGTATCTCAAAAAGGGATCACCTAAGAGAATGTATCCGTCACTGATTTTCGCAGATACAGCTGCAGGTGAACACCTACCGGATTCGGACTCACTCTGATAAACCAATTCAGAGTATGGTACCTCAATATTAAGGCCTTGGAAATTAAATGTAAGAAACTTGTCAGAGGGTTGGTTACAGTTGACAGTGGAATCGGAAGTGACACCAAGCTTCTCGTGAATGACAGAAACCAATTCGTCTGGAAGATAGACTAACGGAGAGCCCGAATCCAAAGTAGCAGAAGTAGAATGTTTGGTAGTTGTTCCGTCCGCAGAGACACCTTCCAAAGCAAGACTCAAAGATGAACTATCAGCAAATGGAAAGGTGACGAGACTCCCTTCGTATTTTGCACTGTCAATAGCCCCAAAAAGCACTTCTCCAGCTCTTGAATCAATGCTGTTCAAATACAACGAGTATGCAACCTTGTCAATATAGCCTTGTTGCTTAAGAAGTACCGGTAAGTTGGTAGCATCGTTGTTATTCACATCATCGTTGCTTGGTCTAGCAATACCAACAATAGATCCCATTTCCAAGCTGCCACCATCAGTGATTACCCCAAAGTTTATATCTGTAATTTCGTCCCCACCGATGTGGATATCATCGGTGCCCCAAATCCCGGTGGCTGTACCGGCAACATATCCAAGAGAGATTGGCTTATTTTCAGTCTTGAATGTAGTAGACTTAGTTTCATCAAACAGACCGCCCACAGAATGACTCTTCACCCACAAGTTCGAAGAGCCGGTGTCAATCACAGCCATGACTTCTTGGTTATTTGAGCCGAACTCAATAGGCGTGATGTAGCGGAACGCGGTTATGTTGTTAATAGCCTCTATGGAAAGACTCCCTGAACGACGCTCGAGGGAAGAAGGAGAATTCGAATTGACAACATCAAACCCGAGTTTAAAGGCCCTGACATCATCCTTTTTGATGATCTCCGACCGAGGAAGCGCAAGCCCAAATACCTGGGCTAATCCAGCAACAGCAGCAATGGTTTTTGAGAAGTACATTAGCAATTTCAGTGGTGAATTGGGTCATCCACAGGATTGTCGTCTTTATATATGCTCTCATGCTGTGGTACATTCCAATTGACACATTCTGCCATTCAGTTGTCTCTTGAAAGCTTGGTTATTTGGAATGCAATTTTGGCTGACAGGCGCACCATGGCATGGCTCGGTTATTCGTGAAATCCCCCCTCGAAAATTAACACATCTACAATTTTAAGATTAAGAGCACGGCTGAAATATTCTCGTCATGGTGATTCTAGACGGACTGAATTTCAGAGTCGGTCGTATAGTGAACCTGAGCTAAAGAGATGATTTTGTCCTCGAGGTCGTAATAGACGTAAGCGTGTCTCAAAAAATTATCTCCCAAAATAGATTCCCCATCTGTGTACCAATCCTCGGCAACGGCAGGTATACAATAACCAGCTATTGTTGTCGTCGATACCAATTCACTGTAGGGGATGCTTATGACAAGCCCCTCAAAGTTGAAAGTCACGTACTTATTAGTTGGTTGGGTACAATTGATTGCAGATGTGTAAGTAGTTGCTCCAAGCACGTCATAGATGGTACTAGCCAATTCATAAGGAAGACTAGTGATGGTGGTACCAGAGTCCAAGACCACTGAAGTAGTGTCGTTGGTGGTAACGCCCCCGGCAGTGACACCTTGCAAGGCAATGCTTAAGGTCGTCTTGTCGTTAATTGGGAACGAGATAAGGTCTCCTTTGTACTTGGCATGGTCAATGGCTCCAAAGAGGACTTCCCCGGAGGATGAGTTAACATCGTTTAAGTATAAAGAGTACGCTACCTTGTCGATATAGCCTTGTTGCTTGAGCATGACTGGCAAGTTGGGATAGGTGATATTGGCCTGCTGGGCCTCCTGCTCTTGGACTTCTCTTCCAATGCCTACTATCCCTTGCTGGCTTAGGCCTTCACTCGACGTGACCACACCAAATCTCATATTAGTGAGTTTATCGTTGTCCTCGCCAAGAGAGATATCATCCTCTCCCCATACACCATAGACGTCTCCTGAGACATAGGTGACGCTAAACGAGGTTCCTTCGTTTTTGAAGGTGGTAGAATTGGTTTCGTCATAAGGTCCTCCGGCTGAGGTGCTGGTAACCCACAAGTCGGACGACCCGGTGTCGATTTCTACATACGCCAGGTCTTTGTTCGAACCAAATTCAATAGTGGTCATGTACATGTTATTATTCAAGAAGGTCTCAATAACAACATCACGACCTTCGACTGCTCGGCGAGGAACAGCAGCATGCGTTGCGGAGATGTTGGTAGAAACCACATCGAATCCAAGCATAAATGCCCGGACGTTATCTCTTCGAATGACTTTAGAACGTGGGAACACAATCCCTGAAGCCGGCGCCAAAATGGCGGCCGCAACAGCGATAAGACGAAACCAGAGCATTGATACTTTAGCGAGGAAATCATAGGCCGTTTTATACCTTCAGGCCCGTTTGCTTGTCGACTCGCTTGCATAGTCCTTAAAATCTACCGGCCTGACAATAGTGCCTTCTATGGCATGGCTGCTATTCGGTAATTCAAAGCCTCAATCCGAAGCCGCGCCAGAAACTAAGAGCTTGTATCTACTTTAGAAGTGCAAACAATTTACTCCTTCAAGGTAACAGCCGAAATTCTATCGAGGCGAGATTGTGCATAACGTTCCACGTGCTCGCCTGTCACCATCCAGGATTCCGGGAAGTTATTATGGCAGCCGTTGAATCCCAGGCACACAATATGAGCTTGCACCCAAGGCAGTGGGTCGTATGATTACAACAATATGGCGAATCAGTACCTAGTACATCATTGCAAATTGACTATTCCGACTACAGCACCAGTCATCTAAGTTACATTTTCACATTCACCGTGGATTGCTAATTCAATGTCACACAGTAACAATGTCTGTCTCATCGGTGTACTTGGTTTGGGCAATTCCGATGTAATCATCTTCAAGATCATAGTACACATAGGCATGTCTTAAGAAGCTATCTCCCAAGACAAGCAACCCATCAAATTCAGAAGAAGCTTGCACTAGGAAGTAACAGGTGCCATCTTTTTCAAGAAAAAGATCAGGGTATGACACGTCAATACTTACGCCTGCAAAATTGAAGGTCATGTTCTTATTGTCTTGGTCACACTGCAAATAGAAATTAGAGTCGATCTTGAGATCATCAATGAGAGCGTCATAAAGTGCATCAGGAATCACCGAGTTTGAAGTTCCCGTATCGAGCACCACCGTCGACTCTGCAGTATAGTTCTTCCCTGCGACGGTAATTCCTTGCAAAACAACCTCAGTTCTCTGCTTTCCGACATTGGCCACTTGAACAAGATTTCCTTCGTACTTGGCCTTATCGACAGCTCCGAACAAAACTGAACCTTCAGGGTTGTCTAGAGACCCAAGGTAAATCAGGTAGGCCACTTTGTCAATGTACCCCTGGTCCTTAAGTGCAACAGGTAAATTAGGATATTTGGGGGTGTGTCCCTCGAGTGCTGTGAATCCAATTCCCAAAGTTCCATTCAAGGTAAGGCTTAGGTCCGTAGCCACGCCAAGAGTAAAGTTCTCCAACTCAACTGAACCATCTGCCAAGTGAATGGTGTCGGTACCCCAGATTCCCGAAACAAAGCCACCGGAGTAGTCATTGTCGAATGTCTCACCCAGATCCTTATAAGTGGTTGATTCACTGGTATTATAAGAAGACCCCTTGCTGGCATCCTTGATCCAGAGGTCGGCAGATCCCGTGTCGACCACAACATCAATAGTCGCTCTCTGTGAACCAAATTGGACCGGAGTTACGTAACGAGCTTCATCAACAAAGGATAATTTGACAGGAACATCTTCACGACGGTCCAACTTGGAGGAGATGGTGTGTTCAACAGTGAATCCAAGCTTAAAGGCATTCACACCATCTCTTTTAATGACCTCAGCCTGAGGAAGGGCAAGTGAGTGAACACTAGCGATAATAGCAGCCGCTGCTGCCAAGTTGAAAAGCATTGCTCGATGAGTGAATAACATTGACCCCAGGGGATATTTATATTTACCGGAGGAAGCTCCCATAGGGCTCCTGAGAAGAGTCTCAGTGCGTGTGGCGGCGTGAGAGGCTATATGAGCTGCCAATTGAGTGATGGGCTCGAAAATCTTGTAGACGGAACGAACCCTTGAAAGTATAACGGCTAATGGTGCAAACTCCAGGATTTATGCTCAATGTGGCCCTAATAATAATTCCGTTACATGATTCCGTGCCTTCCAAAACCATGGCATAACCAGAACATGCAATTCAGTAGAGGGAATGAAGCAGCTCGGAGCAACATGCTCGAAACTGACTAATTCAGATAAAGCGTTGATCATCATTCAATCCCTGCAAAGAACCTTATCGAATTTCAGACGGTGGTGGGTTGATGCCCCCCCTTCACATCCGAAGCCATGCCGCAAATTGACAGTTCACAGGGGTCATTTGGCCCTGAAACGTGGTCATCAAGGGTCCTGCATTCTAACCCAGGGAAAATTGTACCAAGATCCTCAATGTGGATGATGTGGACTTTCCACCGCTGGAGCGTTCATATCGGAGCTATAACGTCCGCCAACCAATAGTGCCGACGGCTCATTTTGCCATTTCAGCCTAGAAAATTGGGTGTCCCATGACATGAAGTAGTTGGCATCGGAAGTTGGGGCACTGATTAGAGCACTTGCGTCCGCTGAGAATTTATATGTGTTTTTCTGACAGCCTCTTGCAGACACCATCGGAAAGGATGACCAAAGGAAACTGCAAAGGAAGAAGTCGGTGACACCACCTGCTCGAAAGTTGAGGCAGTGCCGTGCTTTGGTATGGGTTCCAAAGTGACGCGATAGTAAGCCCCGGGTGACAAATGGGCGCAACAATAAGCTCCTGGACAAAGCCATTACAAATACAAATGATCCGGAAGCTTATTTTGGGGGTGTTACTTTTAGCAAAATGACAAGGGGACGAGAAAATACCACTACTGTCCTGGAGATCTACATTGGCGGAGGCTTAGGAGCTGAAGAACTCAATTTGCACCCGAAGCCTTCGTATTGGACAATTTGTTCTATCTAACTAAACAATATGATACCTTCAATCAGTTAAGGCCAATTAAACAGTGGTGATGTTAGTCTCATCGGTGTACTTGACTTGCGCAATGGAGACGTACTTATCCTCGAGATCGTAGTAGACGTAAGCGTGTCTCAAGAAAGAGTCACCAAAAAGGTTGAAATGTTCAGATTCAGAGTTGGGAAACACAGTAGATTGACAGGTTCCATTAGCGTATTTGTAAATCAAGTCAGTGTAGGGAACCTTGATACTGACCCCATCGAAATTAAAGGTAAGGTACTCGTCAGATGGCTGATCACAGTCAACCCAACCATCAGAAACACCAAGAGCGGCGGCAGCAGCGTCGGAAATCTCTTGAGGAACATATATGAAAGAAGTACCAGAGTCAAGGTTGGCATTGAAGGAAGAGGAGATGTTTTTTCCGCCAATTTCTACCCCTTCGGCAGTAATTTCAAAATTGAAGTCATAGACAAGAGGCAACTTGGTAAGAGAACCATGATACTTCGCGTGATCGATGGCTCCAAATAAAATAGAGCCTTCGGTGGCCGATTCGGAGTTGAGGTAGAGAGAGTAAGCATTTTTGTCAATGTAACCATGAGCCTTGAGACTAAGTGGCAAGTTGTTGTAAACGGAGAACCAAGTCTCCTCAACCTGGTATCCAATACCAAGAATACCATCAAGATCCAAATCGTGAGCTTTAGTGACCACGGCGAACTGCAAATTTTTGAGTTTCGTATTCTCGTCTCCGACATATGTAGTGTCTGTACCCCATTCACCGGTGGCATCACCTTGAACGTAGGTGATTTCAAAAGTTTGTTTCAAATCCTTGTAAGTAGAAGAAGCACTTGAATTGTAAGAGCCGCCAGCAGTGATACCCTTCACCCACAAGTCGGAAGATCCAGTGTCAACCTGAACCGAAACAGATACATTTTCGGAACCAAGAATCACAGGAGTAAGGTAAGCAAATCCACTAGAATTTAGGTCGAGAGGGAGATCAACTCCCTCCTTGTCAACAGACGCCAAAGTGGCGTTCCTAAAACGATCAACTGTGAAGCCAAGCTTGACTGCCTTCACATCACCCCTCTTGATGACTTCGGCCAATGGAAGCACCATGGCGGAAGCATTGGCGAGGAAAGCAGCAGCAGCAATAAGAATCTGAGAAGGAAGCATTTTCAGTTCTTTCAAAGAGAAAGGGTTTTGCAATAAAAAAGCTTCAAGCCTTCCACATTTATAGACAGGCTTGCCTTTGTTCCCCAGCCATCTGGCTCAAGTTCCAGTTGCAACTCCGAAAGCGCCACCAATTAAGCGTGCGGTTACGAGACCCTGGCATTTCGCAGCATGCGTTTTGACAGGCGGCTGTCAAATATATTTTTATGGTGGAGAAAGGTATATCGACAGTGAAACATGGCCTCATCCCCATTCAGACCTCGAGGCCGTGAGCGCGCTTCATGCCTCACGCTGGAACGGTGGTTTATCATTACCAACGGAATAATTTCAGATTAAGCACTGGAACATGTCTAGTGTTCCTGGAAAAAGCCTTCATGCATATGCGTTATGCTTCGGCAATACTAACATAAGCCATCACCCCGTATCAGCATAGTGCTCCTTTAGAGAGCCACCACGTTAGCCATGTTCCAACCGAGCTCAAACCCCAATGCCCAAGCAGACTATGCTACACTGTCAACCCTCACTGCAGAAGGTGATGTGTTTTTTCAAACTGCCCACATACCGCTTCCTCGACCGCCTGTACGAATTCTCCAGTGGCGGCATAGAGAAGAACTGGAACTAACATGCTAAAAACCCGGTTTGCACGAAGGTACCCCACATATCGGATGGTAAGCATTTCATCGGCATTAGTGAGCACTTGAGCGACAAGTTTATCCGAATCACGCCATAGTTCACCTTCGTCATGAGTGGCCAGTTGTGCAACCTTCGCTTGCCATCCCCTGTGGAGGGTTTTTCCTTTCGTAAATCATAGACAATATTTTTCTTGGCAAAAGGTCCTTCCCCCTATTTATTGCCCCATTGCATGCTTCCAGTGGCTGAAAGCCGTTGACAGCCGCCAACCTCCTTTCCCCGAAATTGCCTTCCAACAGTTCTCCGAAGACTTTGGTGACCCCAATTGTTTGAAAGCTGATGCAGGGCCGTGCTTTAGCATGGCTGCCATATTGACGCGACGATAAGCCTCCAAGCAGAGCCCACACAATTGATCCGAAAGCTCTTTGTGGAGACTAGTATTCTTTGAGTGACGAAGGGACGGAGAAACTCTATTCCGTGAGATCTACACCGGCTGAGGCTTATGGAGAGATTGGCTCGATTTGCACGCTTCAAATCAGTTTATTCTAGCCAGCTAGAAACTATAAAGACTTTAATCAGTAAATTCCACTTAGACAGTGGTGATGTCAGTCTCATCGGTGTACTTGACTTGCGCAATGGAGACGTACTCATCCTCAAGATCGTAGTAGACGTAAGCGTGTCTCAAGAAAGAGTCACCCAAAAGGTTGTAAGAGCTAGACTCAGAGTTAGAGAAGACAATAGATTGGCAGTTTCCATCAGTATCTTGAGCAATCAAGTCAGTGTAGGGTACCTTGATACTAATACCATTGAAGTTGACGGTAAGGTATTTGTCAGATGGTTGATCACAGTCGACCACACCATTGGAAGCACCAAGACCAGTGGCAACAGCATCGGCGATATCTTGAGGGACATAGATGTACGTGGTACCCGAGTCAAGGATACCTTTAAAGGAAGAAGAGACAGTCTTTCCGCCAATTTCAATTCCTTTCACCTCCACTTCGAAAGAGTAGTCAGAAGTGAGAGCCAACTTTGTAAGAGAGCCGGAGTACTTGGCGTTATCGATGGCTCCGAATAAGAGAGTGCCTTCAGTGGCCGATTCGGAGTTGAGGTAAAGTGAGTACGCATTCTTGTCAATGTAGCCATTAGCCTTGAGACTAAGTGGCAAGTTGTCGTACGCAGAATTGGTAGATTCACCACTCTGGAAGCCGATACCAAGAATTCCATCAAGATCCACTTGGTTAGCCTCAGTAACCACGGCGAATTGGAAATCCTTGAGTTCCGAGCTTTCCTCTCCGACATATGTAGTGTCGGTACCCCATTCACCGGTGGCATCACCTTGGACGTAGGTGATTTCGAAAGTCAGTCCCAAATCTTGGTAAGAAGAAGAGGCACTTGAGTCGTAAGAACCACCAGCCGAAGCACCCTTCACCCACAAGTCAGAAGATCCAGTGTCAACCTGGACCGAAACAGAGACCTTTTCGGAACCAAGAACCACAGGAGTAAGGTAAGCGTATCCATTGGGGTTAAGGTCGACGGGAACATCATCTCCACGCTTGTCAACAGGGACCAAGGTGGCGTTTTTTGAACGATCTACAGTGAAGCCAAGCTTCAATGCCTTGACATCGTCCTTCTTGATGACTTCAGCCAATGGAAGCACCATGGCGGAAGCATTGGCGAGGAAAGCAGCAGCAGCAATAAGAAGCTTAGAAGAGAGCATTTTTTTTATTCTTTCAGTGAAAGTGGGTTTGATGATCTAGAAAGCTTCCAACCCCCCTCATTTATAGTCAGGCTCGCCATGGGATCATTAGTCACCCAGTTTACGTTTCAGTTGCAACACAAAAAACAGTCCTCAATTGGAACCGTCCCGATTAGACTCGTGGTTAGGAGACCTGGCGTCTTCGCAGTATGCGTCTTGGCAAGCGGCTGTCAAATCTATTTTTGCGGTGGAAGAGCTCAATCAACAGCAAGTTTAGATTAAAAAATACTCAGGTTACGCTTCAGAACAGGTTCCGAAGCCTTTTTCAAGTCTTGGCGACGCCGGATTCAAATCAGTGGTGGCAGACATGGCGCTTTCCCGGTCAGATCTCGAGGCCGTGAGTCGCGCCCCATCATTGGTGCCACACACTGAAACGGTGGGCTTATCAAGCCCAGCGGTGTACATTCAGAAAAAATAGGGCTCGGGCCTTGAAATCATTCGAATTGTTCTCGTATAATGATTCCACACATACGCGTTTAGCTTCGGCGGAACAACGATTAGCAACTTCATCGAGTCAGGATATTTTACCATGATGCTTCTCCGTAGAGCCACAACCTTTGGCATTCTCCAACCAAACTTCATCACATTCGACACAGAGGAGACTCTGCTAACTTATCAACTTTTACTGTAGTAGGTGGTGTTCCTTGTACCTGCCCACGTCGGCCGCATCAATAAATTCTCTTGAGGCGTTATAGAGTGGACCAGTGCAAACATGCCACGATCCCGATTTGCACGAGGTCACTCTATACAGCGTATGGACTCATGCCATCGGAAGTAATGAGTACACACTTACCACGATTCGCATCATCGTTCTCCTTCGTCATGGGTGGCCAGTTGTACAACGTTCGCTTGCCACTCGCTGATAAGCGTATAGCTAGACGAGAAATGCTTGGCAAAAGGCCCTCGCCGCTAAAAATTAATCCATTGCATGCTTCAGGCCGGTGAAATGCTCCTGGTGGCCGACAGCCTCTTATTCTCGAAAACGCCTCCCTCCAGTACCTCGACGCCCCCTACCGTCGTTTCAAAACACCCGCGCACCACCCAACTGGCGCTTATGCTTTACTGCCGACAAGTAGGCGGCGATGGCGCTCTCTCTTGATGCCACATCCAGACTAGCGGGCTCACTGTCCATTACTCATCTGCTCGGGCCTAGTTCAACGGCGTCAGCAACTGGGTAATGCGAGTGGCGAGTTGCGACGTGAATGGCAACCTCAAGATCATCGTCGAGTACATCGTGGAGTCCGACGATCAGGAAGACGTGATGTTCATCCACCATAAAGTGCTTCGGCCGTCACTACACTATCTGGCTCCTTCTATCGTGAGTAGCCATGCAAGGTAAGTAAAAGTCATCGGATTCCATACCGGCACCCAGTTCCGTAGCACCAAAGAACATGCAAAAAAAAGACGTCAGTAACCCAGCTGTTAAAAATTTAGGTAGTGCCATATTGAAGCTACGATAAGCCCCCAAAAAAAGCCCACACAATTAATCCGAAAGCTTTTTGTGGAGATAAGTATTTTCTGAGTGACGAGATTGCGGAAAAGTATCACTTTTTCCGGAGATTCTACATCAGCGGAGGCAAGGGAAAGCCTCGATTTGCACCCGGATTTTTTCAAGTAAAAAGGCTTCAGATCATTTATTTCAGCCGGACAGACACTATACAGACTTTTATCTGTCAAGAACATCTAAACAGTGGTGATGTCAGTCTCATCGGTGTACTTGACTTGAGCAATGGAGACGTACTTATCCTCAAGATCGTAGTAGACGTAAGCGTGTCTCAAGAGAGAGTCACCCAAAAGGTTGTTTGATCTAGCTTCAGAGTTAGGGAAAACAATAGATTGACAGGTTCCATCGTTATTTTTGGTAATCAAGTCAGTGTAAGGAATCTTGATATCAGCACCATCGAAGTTGACGGTAAGGTACTGGTCAGCTGGTTGATCACAGTTGACCACATCATTAGAAGCACCAAGGGCGGTGGCAACAGCGTCAGCGATATCTTGCGGAACATAAATGAACGTGGTACCAGAGTCAAGAACACCATTGAAGGAGGAAGAGACGGTCTTTCCGCCAATTTCAACTCCCTTGACCGGAACTACAAAGGCGTCATCACTAGCAAGAGCCAACTTGGTAAGTGAGCCGGAATACTTGGCTTTGTCAATGGCTCCAAATAAGACAGTGCCTTCGGTTGCCGACTCAGAGTTGAGGTAAAGAGAGTAAGCACTCTTGTCAATGTAGCCATTAGCCTTGAGACTAAGTGGCAAGTTGTCGTAAACATTGTTGGTAGATTCACCACTCAGGAAGCCAATACCAAGAATTCCATCAAGGTCCACTTCGTTAGCCTCAGTGACCACAGCGAACTGGAAATCTTTGAGTTCCGAATTTCCCGTGCCGACATACGTGTTGTCGGTACCCCATTCACCGGTGGCATCACCTTTAACGTAGGTGATCTTAAAAGACTGTCCCAAATCCTTGTAAGAAGAAGAGGCACTTGGGTCATAAGAGCCACCAGCAGAAGAGCCCTTCACCCACAAGTCAGAGGATCCAGTGTCAACCTGGACTGAAACAGAGACCTTGTTGGAACCAAGAATCACAGGAGTAAGGTAAGCACTTCCATCAGGTGTAAGCTTAATGGGAACATCTCCACGCTTGTCAACAGGAGCCGAGGTGGAGTTTCTAGACCGATCAACAGTGAAGCCAAGTTTGAATGCCTTGACATCGTCCTTCTTGATAACTTCAGCCAATGGAAGTACCATGGCGGAAGCATTGGCGAGGAAAGCAGCAGCAGCAATAAGAAGCTTAGAAGAGAGCATTGTTTTTATTCTTTCAGTGAAAGTGGGTTTGATACTTGAGAAACAGCTTCCAATCCCCCTCTTTTATAGTCTGGCTTACCCTGGGATCTTCTACCATCTAGCTTAGCTTTAGTTGCAACTCCTACAACACTCCACAATTTGACTCGTGGTTATGCGACCCTGCTGTTTTCGCAGCATGCGTTTTGGCAAGCGGCTGTTAAATCTATTTTTATGGTGGAGGATGGGCAAAATTAGGAATAGAGACTCAGATCACACTTCAAAACAACTTCAAAAGACTCTCGACAATGCATGGTCTCATCCGGGAGGTGGGAACATGACGCTTTCTCATTCAGATCTCGAGGCCGTAAACTGCGCCTCATCGTTGGTGCCACACGCTGAAACGGTGGGTTTAACACTCCAAACGGGGTACCTTAAGATTAAATCGGGCTCGGGGCCTGTAATGAGTCTAATTGTTTCCGTTTAAGGTCTTTACGCATAGATTAAGCTTTACCATTACGACCATCAGCAACCACATTGAATCACAACGCACCTCTGTAAAGCCACAACTTTAGCCACGATCCATGCCGTTTGGATCCAGTATAGACTCGTCACACCTAAAGCCCCGATGGATCTCTGCTCAATCATCAATCCTCACTGTAGGACGGTACATCCTCTCCCTGCTCACCACGGCCGTCCTCCTGGACCTCCTGTACGACTCTTCCAGTGGCAGCATAGAGGAGGACCGGAAAATAGCTGAATGGCACGGGACTACCCCACATATCGTGAAACATTCTTTTGGTAGTAATGAATACTCGAGCATCAGGCCCGTGAAGATGCAGAAGAAACAATGACCACGGCTCCTACGGCACTCCTGAGCATGAATATGAGTCCCGGGACCATGATTCACGTCATCGTTCTCCTTCGCCATTGGTGGCCAGCTGTGCAACCTTCGCTTTCCATCTGCTGAGAAGGTTTGTCTGACCGGATAGCATAGGCATGTAATTCTTGGCAAAAGGCCACCCCCCTAACCATTGACACACGGCGTGCTTCCGGCCGCTGGAAGCTCCTGGCGGCCCTCCATGTCCCTCGCCGTCGCGACTGAGAGACCGAAGACACCTGTGCCAGGCCCAACCGGCGCTCTCTCACGACCTCGTGCTCAAGGCCAACGAGCTCACCGTCCAGTACCCGTTTACTGGGTCCCATCTTCGGGCTGAGTTCAACGGCATCAGCGACCGGGTGATTCGAGTGGCCATTTCCAACGTGACAACCTCAAGACCATCGTCGAGTGCATGGACGAGTTCGACGGTCGGGAAGACGTGGTATTCACCTACCGACAACCTGCCTTCGCCGCTACGGCAATCCCAGGCTCCTCTTACCGTAAGTAGCAGAGCGTACTTAGTGAGAGTCATCGCCACCACCGGCACACCTCCTTCAGCACCCTCTATGCACCCTTTGGGCATGTTGTCATCAAGTGTCCTATAATCAAGCCCAGATGACTTGCACCAAGGTCCTCGAAGTGAGCTTGGTGGGGTCTTCACCGCTGGAGGACCCATGCCGGTGCTAGATCGACCCTATCAATAGTGTCGACAGCCCATGGTGCCAAATGAACCCAAAAGCTTCCTGAAGCTCCCATGACGTGAAGTAGTACGGTTTGTTTCATCGGAAGAACCGGTATTGATAGGAGCACCTGCTTCCGCTGTGGATATGAATGTGTTTCTTTTGACATGCACCAGGGTGAAGGAGCACCAAAGGAGTGGCAAACGCGACCGGAGGCCGTCGGCGACCCAACCTGTTTGCGAGTTGGGGCAGTGCCGTGCTTTAGCATGGCTGCCAAACTGATGCGATGATGAGCCCCGGGTGTCAAATAGACGTAGCGACAAGCCTCTATGCAAAGCCCACACAATTGATCCGAAAGTTCGTGGCGGAGACTCGTATTTTGAGAGTGACGAGTAGACGATGAACCATTACTGTCTTGCGGAAGTGCTACATTGGCGAAGGCTAAGGGAGGGGGCGGACGCCTCAATTTCCCCCCTATTTCTTCGAATAAAAGGCTTCACCTGAATATATTCTAGCCAGCTAGTCATTATGCAAACTTTAATCAGTTTAGGCCATCTAAACTGTGCGGATATCAGTCTCATTGGTGTACTTAACTTGAGCAAGAGAAACGTACCCATCGTCAAGATCGAAGTATACGTAAGCGTGTCTCAAGAAAGAGTCGCCCAAAATGTTGTAATAGTCATCTTCAGAGTTAGCGAAAACAGTAGATTGACAGGATCCATTTTCGTATTTGTAAATCAAGTCGGTGTAAGGAACATTGATAGCGGCACCATTAAAATGAACGGTGAGGTACTCGTCAGATGGTTGATCACAGTCAACCCAACCATCAGATTCACCAAGAGCGGTGGCAGCAATGTCGGCAATTTCTTGAGGAACATAGATGAAGGAAGTACCAGAATCAAGATTGGCAGTGAAAGCAGTGTTGAAACTCTTTCCGCCAATTTCAGCTCCTGCCACAGCAATTGCAAAATTGTAGTCAGTAATAATAGGCACCTTCTTGAGAGAGCCAGAGTACTTGGCGTGATCGATGGCTCCAAATAAAATAGTGCCGTCAGCGGCCTCTTCGGAGTTAAGGTAAAGAGAGTAAGCATTTTTATCAATATAGCCATGAGCCTTGAGACTTAGTGGCAAGTTGTTGTAATGGGAGAAGTAAGTCTCTGAGTAAGTCTCTGCACCCAGGAATGCGATACCAAGAGTTCCATTTGTATCCACATTGTGAGCTTCATTGACCACAGCGAACTGAAAGTTTTCGAGTTTCGTATTCTCGTCTCCGACATATGTAGTGTCGGTGCCCCATTCACCGATGGCACTACCTTTGACGTACTTAATTTCGAAAGATTTTCCCAAGTCTTTGTAAGTAGAAGAAGCATTTTGGTCATAAGGGCCACCAGCGGACAGACCCATTACCCACAAATCAGAGGATCCAGTGTCAACTAGGACCGAGACAGGTACCTTTTCCGAACCAAGAATCACAGGAGTAAGGTAAGCAAATCCATTAGGAGTTAATTCGACGGGAACATCAACTCCATCCTTGGCAAGAGGTTCCTTGGCATAGGTTCTAGAACGATCAACAGTGAAGCCAAGCTTAAAAGCCTTTACGTCGTCCCTCTTGATGACTTCCGACAATGGAAGCAGCATGGCGCAAGCATTGGCGAGGAAAGCAGCAGCAGCAGCAATGAGAAGCTTAGAAGAAAGCATTTATCGGTCTCTTCCAGGAAAAGAATATTCAGCATATAACCCCCCTCTTTTATAGTCCGGCTTGCCCTAGAACCCCCTACCATCTATCTGACGTTCTAATTGCAACTCCAAAAACGTCACCGGTTTGGTTCGCGGTTATGAGACCCTAGCGCTTTCGCAGTATGCGTTTTGACAAGCAGCTGTCAAATTTATTTTTATGGTGAGGATGCCCAATCAACAATAAAATTAGAATAGAATACCCACACTATGCTTCGGAACTGCTTTCGAAGCCTCTTCAAAGTCCTGGCGACGCCAAATCCCACCCAGGGTGGGCGACGGAAATACATGCCATTACACCCTTCAGATCCCGAAGCCGTGGGCCGCGCTTCATTATAGGTGCCACACGCTGAAACGGTGGGCCTATCATTTCTAGCGGTATCGTTTCAGATTTAATCGCCCACGGGGCCTGGAACATTTTCAGTTGTTCCTGTTTAAAATCTCTAGACAGAGGATCTGCTGGGCTACACACCCTTACTGTAGAAGGTGGTCGTTCTCACACAACGCCTGCCCGCATCGGCCGCATCCTCGATTCGCCTGAATCAACCCTTCAGTGCCGGCGCGGTGGAAGAATTAGAATAAACATGCCTGAAACGGATTGGCACAAAGCTTCCCCACATGTGGGATGAAATTTATCCAATTCGTATCAGCGGGCACTTGAGCGTTAGGCTCGTGAAGACGCAGAAAGAAACGGCCCCTAAGCTTGGATAAAAATGCCCAAACCAAGAATCACGTTATTGTTCTCGTTTGTCATGGAAGGCGTGCTGAAACCTTCGCTTGCTTGCTATCCGCTAAGAAGGGTTGTTTTACCGTCAAGCAGAGGCATGTAATTCTTGGCAAAAGGCCCTTTACCCCTCCTATTTCCAGGACCGCCTCTCTCTAGTGCCCCGACGCCGCCCAAGCGCCCTCCAAAACACCCGTGCACCGCAATAGGCGCCCATGCTTTTTCACCGATAAGCAGACGGCCATGGTGTACCAGATGCTCTCTCTTGAAGACGAGCTCACCGTCAAGTACTCGTCTGCTGGAAACCGTCTTCGGGCTGAGTTTACGGCATCAGCGACCGAGTAATTCGAGCTACAACGTGATTGACAACCTCGAGACCATCAACGGGTGCATGGAGGAGCTCAACGGTCAGGAAGACGTGGTATTCACCTACTGACGACCTGCCTTAGGCCGCCACTGCATCCCCAGGATCATCATACCGTGAGTAGCAATGTACAGTAAGTAAAAGCCAACGGTTTCCATCTCCAGTGCCAGATAAAAGGATTATTAGAGGAGCAGCAAAAGGAAATCTAAAAGCGTCCCAGAAATCTCGGTGATCCCACCTGTTTGGAAACCGAGGCAGCCGTGCTCAAGCATGAGTGCCAAAATGACACGACGATTTTCCTCAGGTCTCAAATAAGCCCCCAAACAAAGCCCCCACAATTGATCCGGAAGCTGATTGAGAAGCCTGGTATCCTTAGCATGTTGACGAGGGGGCGGAAAAATGTTACTGTTTTCCGAGTCATCTACATTGACGAGGGCCGGAGGCTGAGGGGGTGAAGACCTTTGCGCCCGGTGTCTTCTATGCATTTTAAGTAAAAGGGCTTCAATTCAATTTATTCTAGCCAGCTAGACACTATGCAAACTTAAATCGGTTAAGACCACTTAAACAGTGCTGATGTCAGTTTCATCGGTGTACTTGACTTGAGCAATGGAGACGTACTTATCCTCGAGATCGTAGTAGACGTAAGCATGTCTCAAGAAAGAGTCACCCAAAAGGTTGTAAGAGCTAGACTCAGAGTTAGAGAAGACAATAGATTGACAGCTTCCATCAGAATCTTGGGCAATCAAGTCAGAGAAAGGAACCTTGATACTAGCACCATCGAAGTTGACGGTAAGATACTTGTCAGATGGTTGATCACAGTCGACCACACCATTGGAAGCACCAAGACCGGTGGCAACAGCGTCAGCGATATCTTGAGGGACATAGATGTACGTGGTACCAGAGTCAAGAACACCATGGAAGGAAGAAGAGACGGTATTTCCGCCAATTTCGATTCCTTCAACCTCCACTTCAAAAGAGTTGTCAGAAGTAAGAGCCAATTTGGAAAGAGAGCCGGAGTACTTGGCGTTATCGATGGCTCCAAATAAAATAGTTCCTTCAGTGGCCGACTCAGAGTTGAGGTAAAGTGAGTACGCATTCTTGTCAATGTAGCCATTAGCCTTGAGACTAAGTGGCAAGTTGTCGTACGCAGAATTGGTAGATTCACCACTCTGGAAGCCGATACCAAGAATTCCATCAAGATCCACTTGGTTAGCCTCAGTAACCACGGCGAATTGGAAACCCTTGAGTTCCGAGCTATCCTCTCCGACATACGTGTTGTCGGTACCCCATTCACCGGTGGCATCACCTTTAACGTAGGTGATTTGGAAAGTTTGTCCCAAATCCTTGTAAGAAGAAGAAGCACTCGAGTCGTAAGAGCCACCAGCAGACGTACCCTTCACCCACAAGTCAGAGGATCCAGTGTCAACCTGGACTGAAATGGAGACCTTCTCGGAACCAAGAACCACAGGAGTAAGATATGCACTTCCATCAGGAGTAAGGTCAATAGGGACATCCCCACGCTTGTTGACAGGAACCAAGGTGGCGTTTTTTGAACGATCAACAGTGAAGCCAAGCTTCAATGCCTTGACATCGTCCTTCTTGATGACTTCAGCCAATGGAAGCACCATGGCGGAAGCATTGGCGAGGAAAGCAGCAGCAGCAATAAGAAGCTTAGAAGAGAGCATTGTTTTGATTTTTCAGTGAAAGTGGGTCTGATGATTGAAAAAGCTTCCAACCTTCCTCTTTTATAGTCAGGTTTGCCCTGGGACCCCCAACTATTCATCTTGCGTTCCAGTTGCAACTTCAAAAACAGTCCCCCATTTGACTCGCGGTTATGGTCCCTGGCGCTTCGCGGCATGCGTTTTGACAAGCGGCTGTCAAATCTATTTTTATGGTGGAGGAGCTCAATCGACAGCAAACTTGGGAAAAGATTCCCCGATTTCACTTCAAAACAGCCACTGAAGCTTCTTCAAAGTCTTGGCGACGCTGGATCTCATTCAGGGGTGTAGGCATGGCGCTTCCCCATTCAGATCTCGAGGCCGTGGGCCGCGCCCCATCATTGGTGCCACACGCTGAAACGGTGGGCTTATCACACCCAACGGTGTACGTTTTGACTAATCGGCCTCGGGGCCTGGAACATTTCGAGCTGTTCCGTAAAAGAATTTCACCCACACGCGTTAAGCCTCGGCAATACGACGATAAGCAACCTTATGGTATCAGAATATTTTTTCACAGTGCACCCCAAGCCACAACTATAGTCACGTCCAGGACGTCTTTAACCAAATGTAGAATTCATCACCTCTTAAGCCCCGATGAGACTGCTCATCATCCACTCTAACTGAAGGAGAGAGTAGTAAATGACCAACCCTGGCCACCACGGTCGTACCCTACCCTCTGTTATTTCTCCAGTGGTGGCATAGAGGAGGACCAGAATAAACATGCCAAAAACTCGATTTGCAGGAAGATACCCCACATATCGTATCGAGCTCTCTTTCGGTGTGCATTCTCTCGGTAGGAAAGAACACTCGAGTGCCAGACTCGTGCATACGCAGAGAGAAACAATACCCACGGCACCTACGGCACTTTTAGGCTTTGATAGGAGTCCCGGGACCTCAATTTACGCGATAGTACTCCTGCGGCACTCTTAGGCATGGATAGGAGACCGAAACCAAGATTCACACCGTCGCTCTCCTTACTATTTGGTGGCCTGCGGCACTCCTAAGCTTGGATAGGAGACCGGGATCACGATCCACGCCGTCGTACAATTCACGCCGTCGTACAATTCACGCCATCGTCTCCTTTGTCATTGGTGGCCCACTGTGCAACCTTCGCTTGCCGTACGCTAAGAAGGTTCGTTAACCGTATAGTGTAGATATGCAATGCTTGGCAAAGGGCCCTTCTTCCTAACCATTGACCCATTGCATGTTTTCGACCACCGAAAGCCCCTGGCAGCCGCCAACCTGCGATTCCCAGGGCAGCCTACCTTCGTGCCCCCACGCCGCCGCAACCGCCAAACATAACACCCGTACACCGCCAAACATCCCGCTCATGCTTTCCCACCGGCTTGTCCTTGACATCCCGTTCTCCACCGATAAGCAGGCGGCCATAGCGTGCCAGGCGCTCTCCCCTGACCCCATGCTCAAGGCCAATGAGCTCACCGTCCAGTACTCGTCTACGGGGACCCATCTTCGGGCTGAGTTCAACGGCATCAGCGACCGGGTGATTCGAGTGGCCATTTCCAACGTAATTGACAACCTCAAGACCATCGTCGAGTGCATGGACGAGTTCGACGGTCAGGAAGACGTGGTATTCAGTCATCAATAGCGTGCCTCGGCCGTAGCTGCATTTCCTGGGTCCTCTTACCGTGAGTAGCCATGTATAGTAAATGAAAGTCATCAGATCTTATCACCAGCACCACAGTCCGCCCCCTCCTTTCCCCGGGATTTACCAACAACTGCCAAACTCCCTGGTTCCACCGCTGGCTTTGTCTTCTTTGCTCAATCGGAGGATGGATGGAATGCTGGCGGGCCATGGCGTAGTTCCATATTCGCCTTCTCTAATGCGATGCGAGAAAAACCATCACCATGTTCTTCGGCAGGGCTCCCCATCGGCGACCGCCCATGGTCCGGACGCTCTTCAACAAGTTCAAGAACATGTCCAAGGTTGACTTCACAGAGGAGACGGGCCATCATCACGAGTACTCCATCCGTCCCGACACGTTTGCATTCAAAGTTTCGGGAGCCAACGAGCAAAGGTCGCTGGTGGTTTCCAGCCCGTCCAGTCCTCCGCCACCAGCCACCAAGTCACATCCTCTTCAAAAAGACCAAAACACAGAGTTCTCCGGCATCAACTTGGTGGACTTTGTATATCGGAATGCCACCAACTATCCGTTTCTGAACCGCAGCCCCCAGCAGGTTTTCAACACCTATCCCAAGACAACATCACAGAAACAGGCTCGCTTCAACACGCGTCCTAAAAAGGTGAAGATGTTGGCGTCGGACTTCATCGAAGACTCTCTTTACAATCCTCACTACGGCTATTTCAGTCTGGAGGTGGAGATCTTCCACCCCGACAAGCCGTTTGACTATCGAAACATCAAGGACGCCGACGAATTTTTGGACCACTGGCTAAAGGCATACTCCAAATACGATTCGCCTGAGCAATTGGCCCGCGAGCCCCAAACTCAGTTGGTGGAAGTTGACAAATCCTCCAGCAAGCTTGCGCAGTACGCCAAGCAGATACACAACGACGATGTCCGGGTGATTGGTAAGCCAGCCCACTCCAAGCGTTCGTTGCAGTTGTGGCATACGCCCACCGAGCTTTTCCAACCATACTACGGCGAAGCCATTGCCCGGTATCTTCTAGTTAACTACAAGCTAAACGGCAGTTTCCCGTATACTGATCTTATCATCTACGAGATGGGTGGAGGTAACGGTACTCTCATGTGCAATGTTCTCAACTACATCAAGGAGAACGAACCCGAGATCTATAGCCGCACCCAGTACAAGATCATCGAGATCTCCAGTCAGCTTGCCATGAGGCAAATGCAAAGTGCTCTCACAGCCAAGCTTTCCAGTCAGGGATTGGACCCCAACAAGTTTGAAATCATCAACAAGTCCATTTTTGCTTGGGACAAGACAGAAACTGAGCCATGTTTCTTCATCGGTCTCGAGGTGTTTGACAACTTTTCCCACGATTTGATTCGCTACGACAACCGAACTGGAATCCCCCACCAGGGCCACGTTCTCATTGACGACAAAAACGACTTCTACGAGTTTTTCACTTCCGAGCTCACCTACTACGCCAATGCCTTCCTCAACCTTCGTGAGAATGGCCAGTACCCCGTGCTTAAGAGTTGTGAATCCTGGTACGGCAAGCTCAACACCCTCAAGTCACTTGTGCCTTTCACCAACAAGGACACCATCCACCCCCTTTACCACTCCTCCACAAAGCTAAAGTGGAAGAATACCGTTCTTCCGTTTAAAGACGACCTCACTCCCGGCGAGTTTATCCCCACTCGCCTCCTTGAGTTCTTCCAGATCCTCAAATACCGCTTCCCCAACCATTCACTCGTGGTGTCAGATTTCCATGCACTTCCTAATACTATTCCCGGCTACTACAACGCTCCTGTGGTTCAGACTGTGGTGAAGGACCGCATGGTCGATGTAACCACATATATGTGTCACCAGGGATACTTCGATATCATGTTCCCCACTGATTTCCAGCTCGCCAGTGATTTATACAAGCAGATCACCGGCAAGGTATCTCGAGTGGAACTGCACCATGATTTTCTTGACCAATGGGCAGACGTGGAGGCCACCACCACCAAGAAGGGCGAAAACCCCATGCTTGAGTTCTATAAGAACGTTTCCTTCATGGTAAGTTGAGTGCTCGGCGGACACGCTCCACGGCATCGCTTACACTACACCAGGTATCCTAGTATTTATTCATGTATATAGATTGAAACACCGTCAAACCTCCCATACCCATTATTGGAACACAAGACTTACTAGTCTGTCAGCACCGCCATGAAGAGAGCTGACAAGTAGCGAGTTAAAAGAACTGAAATGAGACACCACCAATTCGAAGCAGTGAGACAACGATTCGTACAACGGTGTATGGGTATACTTACTCAAAGTATAAGCAACGGATTCGTAAATCAAGGAAGCCGAATCTGTCACCGGCGTCCACACCGAGGGCGGTACCCTAATGGAGGGAGTCAACGTTATATTAGTGACTGGAGGTGGATGAATCAACTTTACCAAGTGATCATAAGCATAAAAACCAATCACCGTAATAGCCCCACTGGCGATACCAACACCCAACCCCATGCCAACTCCAAACGAACAAAATAACCACCAACCTGAACCGGGAGTCTTTTGGGGGAATTCAAACACTTTCGTGAATAGTGAATGCAATGAATCCAAGTGGAAAAAATTGGATGAAAGTTGAAGCGGGTCGACGCTATCGATGATGGAGCCCTGTAGTTCCAGCTTGATCTTTTTTTCAAGAGATTTGTAATTGGTGGATTTGGAGGGAACAATGTTTTCATACATCGAATGATTCTTGGTGTACCGACAGTATTCATTGTTGTATTTTCCTCCGCCACCCTTTATGTCGATGAGATCATCCACAAGATCATTAGAGATGTAACTGGTAACCTTGTCAAGGAACTTGGAATGATTGAGTGACGAAGCTTTCCACACCTGGAAGGGCTTCACATTCACAAGGTCAAGGAGGTTGGAAAAGTAGTTGGTGGTCATCACGTTCACTATGGTAATCTTTGGATTGTCATGGTCATTAAGAAATGCAACCTCCTTCACAAGAGAACTGGAACCATCATTGATGATAAACAACAAGCAAGAATTTGAAATTACCTCTTCATTAAGTGGCTCGCCACATGTTAGCCTGCTAACATGGACCGAGGAACTAAGGAGTTGAATGTGCTTGGCCAAGGAGGCGGTGTCATCATGGGATGTGGCAGAGGCCAAAATGGCCACGGGGATATTCTTTATAGTATCTGAGATCAGCATTCGGGGCATGATGAACGAAGAGGGCACAAGATGGCCACTGTCAACACGATTTAATGAGTCATGGACATCCTCCTCCTCCTCATCCTCCTCATCAGTCTCAAATACCATCACCTTGCGCCGGAAAGAGCCTGTAGACGCCACCGAAGGAACCCGTGCCAAATTGGACTCCTCATCAGTGGTTATTGAGAGAATCAGTGCTGCATGGGAAGGTGTGGCGGAGGGTTTCTTGGACAATGGATGAAGTTCCTGTAGTGAATCGGTGATGTTTATCGATTGCCAAGAAGAAGATAATTCTGGGGATTTCAAATGAGAAAGGGGCGAGAAGTTATTTTCATCATGACTAGGGGTGGGGAATCTTTCCTTTGAGAGAACATGTTGATACATATTAGCAGGCATGTCAAGCTCGGGGTTATTCAACGCGTGATAGATCAGCAGATGAGAGCTCAAGAGTTTATTCATGGAGAAAGAAGTAATCAGGGATACTTTAGGCAGCAGAACTGTGCCCTTGGATACCCTCACCGGCAGGGTGGCAACGACTTCCTTGGAAGGATCTTCGTTGTTTTCTTCTTTCATTATCATTGGGTGTAGTCAAGTCGTAATCGGAGAACAAGTAATCAGGTGATTTCAGGGGCTTTTGAGGATTCTGAGAATGTGATATAGTCAACACCTGGGCAGTTTCCAGATTACAAGGGGAGTAAAATATTCACAACGTATGCGATGTTGAAAGTAGCGTACTCAAATGAATATGTCACCAAAGTAGTTTGAGGGGGAAAGAGGGGATGAGCGCGATACGATAAGATAGCCACAGCAAGTACAAATCCCAGAGAAAAAACCGAAACGGAAAAAGTCCGATAGTGCGACGTGACTTATCGCTTAAGTAGATGCGGGACCAGGACCAATTACCAGATACTAGAGAAAAGCACAGATACCAAATAAAAATGGCCAGCAAAAATAGCAAAAATAGTGTCAGACAGGAAAATTTTATAGATACGGATCCGTGCTCGCGTAGAACTGGTTGTTGGACAGGGTGCTGTTGACAACACTACCAGACCAACCATATTATATTAGCACTAAATTTCCTGTTTCGTTAATGAGGTTCCCCACAACCACCTGTCTTCAGGCGACGATACCAGTAACACCCAGAAATTTTCTCTAGCCTTATAGCTACGCTATGCAACGCGATCTGATTGGTACGGGAATTGGACGAGTTAACCGATTTTCGGTTGCCACCGTTGGAATCATCTTGAACTTAGTTAAATCATCGTCATTGAGAAGCGGAGTATGGAATGCGTGTAACACATCACGAATCTGGTAGATACGGCAAGTATCTAGACGAAATAACACCATCACGAGTGACCTATCAGAAAAAAGGCCGGGAAACCGTGATACGCTGCTACTGGGTCGCGTGGCGGCAAGCAGCTAATGGTAGAGTATGTGGTTGCATTAATTGTGGTTTCGCGATGGTAATGGTTGGAGTCGGTGCCCCCTACCCCTCCAGCATCTTCCTCAAGCATCGAAGGTGGTTCTGCTGCCAAGTAGTGATTCATCATCATACACTAGCCCGCGTGGATGGAGTGTGGCACCTACTAGGGATGGTTGGTGGTTCCGCTGGACTTGGAAATGGGCACAAGGTCCACGTAAGTACGCTACAAGAATGTGTTTGTTTCGAAGCATCCGACTAGCGTGGGTGGCACCATATCAGAAGCCACCACCTTACCTCCGCTTACAAACCGATCAAGACCGTGAACAATTTTGAAAGAGGCGGGGTTGATTCCTTGGTTCAGCTGTTGTTTGATGTGGTGGTTGGGGTCAATTCAAGACGATTTGAGCTGAACGTGCCTGAAGTACGAAAGCCACTGGGTTTGTTGATGACGAGATAGACGAGATGTCGATGGTGGGCAACGTTTGGCGGAAGATCAATCGAGACATGGTTATGATGCATCGCAGAGAGATTTTTTCCTTCCACAACCATGGAAGGAAACAGCAGACAAGAGCGCCCACGGCCCCGCCGACACCCCCGAAAGGACGGTGGCAAGGGCGACGGAGCAAAAACACCCAAGAAAAACGATTACCGGCTCCAGGAGATCTTCAAGGTTTTGAAGAAGCACACTCCCATTACCATCAATGGCCAGAGCACCAAAAAGATCACCGAGGGGGCAGAAAACCCTAAAGCGGTGGTGAGTGATTTCATCAAGCAGCTAGTAGCGAATGATCACGATGTTTACATATCGTTTCGCCTCGTGCCAAGTGACCCAGATTTCCCTTACGATTTAACTACGTTGGACTTCAGTCTTTGTGTTCCTGCAAAATACCCTCATGACAAGAGTAAGCGACCGTCGGTCGTGGTGTTGAACGATAACATCCCTCGAGGATTTGCCGTGAATATCGAGCAAGGGTTCAAAAAGATTGTGGGAATAGCCATGGCGAACGAAAAGTTCGTTCTAGAGCAAACGAGTGGCGAAGAGATCGTGGAGGTCCCAATCACTTTGGTTGACGGTAAGGGACTTTTGTCACAGATTAAGACACTTGACAGGTATCTTGAGGAGTTTCTCAAGCAAGAGAAGCGACAGACAATCAAGTTTGTGAGTTTCAAGGGAGAGGCAAAAGAGACGAAGGCGAAGGAGACGAAAGAGAAGGCCGACAAGAAGGAAAAGACGGAAAAGAAGGAAAAGAAGGACAGAATGGAGAAGAAGGAGACGCCAGAAATTCATCAGACTGTCCCTCCGCATCTCATTAAGGAGGATATCGAGCGCAGAGAACAGTTGGTAAGTGATCTTACCAATCGTTTTAAAGATATCAAGCTATTCAATCGCAACAGCGCCGGTTCAAAGTACAAGCTCGTGATACCGTTTGAAGGAGAACACCCCATAGTATGGAAGTTCAACAGGTCTTTTGACGTGTTTATCCATGTTCCAATCGACTACCCGCTCAGTCCTGTTTCCATCAGCATCCCCAACAACTTCAGCACCAATCTCGTGGTGAAACACAAGGATCATCTTCAACTGGACTCATCGACTGATTTGGTTCAATACGTCAATGAAACCCGCAAGTTCGAAAGAAACCTTACTGCCAACTTCAATGCTCGTACATCGTCTCAAAACCTGTTGGTTTCTGACGTAAATTATCTTTACAATCACTCGTACAGTCTTGGCAGCCACACGCCACTGGAGTTCAATGCCTGGCGCCAGAACTTGCTACTGATGGCGTAAATCACTTTCATATAAATTGGGCTACGGTGATTAGGCATCCGCGAGCGAGTCCCTTGTCAAACAACCGTGAGCCGATGCCGGACGGCTGATTTTGAGGTACGGGTGTTCGAAAAGATTTCCGGCAATAACCATTATCATGGACGACCAGATAACTTTTCAATACACCAACGACTGTGACCTTGAAATCCACTGCTCACCGTTTGGCCTTTCAGGTCTTTACATAAAGGTCAAAGGGACTAACATCATTGGCATAGGATCTACCATGGGTCTAATCACAGGGTCTCTGAAGGGTCTCATTCATTATAACGACAGCCAAGACCTAATCGATCAAAAATACAAACTATACGTTGTTGTTGATGATGATGGAATGCTACGGATCGACTTCACCAAGATTTTTTCGGAGTCGGAAGAAAAATCGGATGCTAAGACTGATGATATTCCAACGTTGGTGTTCACGGGTAAATGCCCCGAAGGACGGCCAGATAAGATAGACCCATTCATCGGCATTTTTTCATTCGAACGAGAAGAGTAAGCGTATGGTGGCAAATGGAGTTGAATTTAATCAAACGAGTCTACGTTATAGTACCCCTCATCAGTACTCTATTGACAATCATGACTGGCTTCTTTGTCAGTCACTATTGAGAAGCATTTTCATCCATGAATAATATTCACCACGTTACCTCATGCTATGCCACGGACCTAGTCTGAAATTTTTCAATCACATGGTTGGCATCGGAAACACCGGTGCTACCCAGGATGGGGAAACAGGCAGCATGCCAAAAGCACAGGACAATATGGCGGAGGACGGTAAAAAACGTGACGTTCACGTGACCGTATCCTACATATGACAACATACCGAGGAGCGCTTGCCATCCCGCACGGTAAAGTATCCTCGGAATCAATCAGCGCGGCGGGGATATTCTGAGTGTGACAAGATTACTTAAATACCCCAGGTTTCCAAATTTTTAGAATTAGTCTCTATCACTTTTACCTAACATAAAATTTTTTTTAAACTATGGAAAGATTAAATCAATTAGCAGGTCAATTAAAGCCTTCTTCCAAGCAAGCTCTTCTTGAGAAGAACCCTGATGATGTGGTTATCGTTGCTGCTTACAGAACCGCCTTGACCAAGGGAGGACGTGGTGGTTTCAAGGACGTCGGAAGTGATTACATTCTTACCAAGTTCCTTGAACAATTCATCAAGAAAACTGGTGTTGATGTTAGTCTTATTGAAGATGTTGCCATCGGTAACGTTTTGAACCGTGCTGCGGGTGCTTCTGAGCATCGTGGAGCTTGTTTGGCTGCTGGTCTTCCCAACTCTTCTGCATTTATTGCTCTTAACAGACAATGTTCTTCTGGATTGATGGCCATTAGTGAAATTGCCAACAAGATCAAGTGTGGTGAAATCGACTGTGGTCTTGCTGGAGGTGTTGAATCTATGTCTGCCAACTACGGACCTCAATCCATCCCTAAGGTTGATACTCATTTGGAAGAAAACCCCGAAATGGCTAAGTGCTTGATTCCCATGGGTATTACCAACGAAAACGTTGCTTCTAAGTATTCCATTCCAAGAGACAAGCAAGATGCCTTTGCAGCAGCCTCTTATAACAAGGCCGAGAAGGCGGTTTCTTCTGGTGCTTTCAAGGACGAAATTCTTGCTATCGAGAGTGTCTTGGCTGAAGAAGACGATGACGAGAACATCACTTACAAGACCATCACCATTGACACTGATGAAGGTCCTAGAAAGGGAGTTACCGCTGCCTCTTTGGGTAAGTTGAAGCCCGCATTCAGAGCCGATGGTGTTACCCACGCTGGTAATGCTTCTCAAGTTTCTGATGGTGCTTCTGCTGTCTTGTTGATGAGAAGATCTCTTGCCGAACAAAAGGGTTACCCAATCGAAGGTAAGTTTGTCCTTTGTTCTGCTGTTGGAGTTCCTCCTGAAATTATGGGTGTTGGACCTGCTGTTGCTATTCCAACCGTCCTCAAAAAGTCTGGACTTACCGTTGACGACGTCTCGGTGTTTGAAATCAACGAAGCTTTCGCTGCTCAATGTTTATACTCTGCTGAGACCTGTAAAGTTCCCGCAGAGAAGTTGAACATCCGCGGAGGTGCTATTGCGTTGGGACATCCATTGGGTGCAACCGGTGCCAGACAATACGCCACTATTCTCAGATTATTGAAGAAGGGTGAAATCGGTTTGACCTCTATGTGTATTGGTACTGGTATGGGTGCAGCTTCTGTCCTTATTAAGGAGTAAATTTGTTAGATAATTGACGCCGGGAGCGGAATTAATATAGTGCTCACCAACTTCACGGAATCGTAGCATAAGTGTAACATGGATCGCCTTGGTTGTTAACGCAAAATTGCAGATGGCGGAAATATTGACTTACTGCAAGCGGGTTATTTCAGGTGTAATTACGTTACTAGGATTACATTTGCAGATCCCTGCAATCTGCCGATCATTATTGAGGAGGCTATAGAAGAAATTACTCGCTATAAAGTACCTGAAACGAATACGGTAGGCTATTTTTACGAGTTACCGCCTAAGAAGCGAGGTTTTGACACTGAACCAAAGCAAAGCATTATTTTTTATCAACCAGAATGCTGGTGTTGCAGGCCGGAGGATAATAATGACATCACAGGACCAACAGTGCACATGACGCTAAGACATTGATGCAATCCGAGACGCATATGAGAGGATTGTGACAAGCCTTGACAAGTGACGGAAAGAAAATTGTAGAGGTTGAGATTCGATGATACTATTGAAAAAGTTGACAGAAGCAACTAAGTTAATCGGATTGTCAAACATGACAAAGCAGACAAAGCAGACAAAGTGAACAAGATGGCCAAAGACGACAATAATATCAACAATAACGTATTCATGGTTGGTGACGATGAAAATGAAGAATGCATTAGATAACGTCGGCCAAGGTTGGTTGGCTTGTGGCGGGGATTACATAGATGCATGTCACGGTCGGACGGTGCTCTTGGCTGGTTGCATCGGGAACGATGATTACGTTGTGTTAGAATAAGTTGGGATCGGCTTCGGTATCAGGACAACCATCAGCCAAGACGTTGATGTGAAGCCAATGGGCAAATAGAGGGCAGCTGATAAGGTGGTTAAACAGCTATCTGAAATATACATTGGAAGACTTTCGACGATGACGTTCGTTACCTTCCATGGGAGATGTCAGCAGTCCAGCATCAATGGCCGATTGGTCATCTGCTCCCAGCGCATCTGATGACCCATCGGTGACACCTCCCGCATGCTGTAATTTGTGCTGGTGAGCACGATGGGGGAAGTAGACCACATTAATGGGAGGAAGATAGTAGACGTTGGAGATGGGGAAGTACTTGTAGCGAGAGTTGGGGTCGAGGGACTTGGCGGAGTTCTCTTCAAGCATTGACTTAATGTTGATTGATTTTGAGGACGTAGCGGAATAAACCACGGGCGGGATAGATTTATCACCATGAGGGTGGGTGGTGTAAGGTTGAGGGATGGTGGGAGTGGAACTCAGTTTCTTCTCAGGACTTTCTCCACCCTTTTCCATCTCGTCATCTTCATCCACGTCATTCTCATCTTCAAAATTTTCGTTGGGGACACCTGGCGATTGCAAGCTTTCGGTGTTGACGTTGTTTGCAAGCTCCGAGGCACGCTGGTCGGCGGCATCTTTGTACTCTTTACGGAGAATGGGGCTTCGAGACTTGATCAACACGTCCTTCTTGTCGAAGTAAAAAGACGGGTTACGACCTCTAACAATAATGGGCTTAGTTACCAATTCGGAAAGAGTAATTTCATTTCGATCATCGGTATTTTCATGGTCATAGTCATCATAGTACATATCCGCCACAACAGCACTAATTTTTATTTTCAAGTGATAATAATTTTGAAAGGTAAAATTACCATTGTGAGGGGTTGCATTCTTGAACTGAAGCTTTTTGAGAATAAAATAATGGTCCATTTCCAAGGTGTTTGCATCAATATGCAGTTTATTCAAGGGAACAATATGAGTTTCCTGGTGGATCTGCACGGGGAGAATGGTGTCCAGGTTACTCAGCGCCTCCATGGAGGCGTCTGAGCGTTCGTCGCCATTGGAAATGGAACGCTTTTCGTTGCCGATGATAATGGGCACCGCCTTGCCCTGGGTCTGAACGGTTCGGGCGGATATTTCAATCTTAAGCCACTTGATAACCCGGGTGATGATGTATCCGTACTCTGTAGTTTGTAATTTGAGCACCTTGGAGTCGACATCCAGAAATTGGGATAAATTAAGATTAATGGCAATGGAAATCCAATTTCGACGATAGCATGAAATCACCTTCGACTCCACCGGGGACTCGCCCAGGTCAACGGGAGGAGTGTAGTTGGTGGAGTCGGTATCGTTTGTGAAGAACTTCCCACTAACGAAGCCAGAGGTGCGGAGCATTATTTCCTTGTTGTTCTTGTCAATGATCTTGTAGTCGCTGATGACGGAGGTCTTGTTGTTGAGCTGGGGAGTAAAATCAAGTAAACCGGTAAGTTGGCTTGTTCGGTGATCAACAATGACGTTGGGATTTTGCTTACGTTTGCCAGGTCTCTTTTTGGAAGACGACGAAGGGGGCACCGAGCCACCAGTTGCATCGCCAATGAATTGATGTTCATCCATTTTCCAAGGTTGATTAAGGGGAGGATACTGCAGGACAGAAGGCTGCTGGTTCATGAAACCAGGGTAGCTGTACAGACTGTTGTTATAGAGCATTTGAGAATCGGCAACCGCGGCAGATTGGTTTTGGTAGTCCATATACATGTGTTGTTTAGCCGCGGCCTCTAGGGGAATGTAATTGGCGTAATGATGTACATGGGAGAGGGAGCCATGGGAGCCACTGGGCATGGGATTAGGTTGAGAGGAGGAATGCCCCTGATTTATGGGGATGGAGGGCATGACATAGTCGGAGGAAGGGGAGTGATTAGGGTTTTCCACTGGAAACGACATGATGTTGTTGGAGTAAGAGGACGTGGGGGACGGGTTTAAGTCATCTTCTTGCTTGATTACGGCGGCGGAGGCACTATTGGGATGGAGAAGGTCGGAAAGAAAGAGCGACGCTAGGTCGTCGTAGCGATCCTTATCGGGGTTGTTCATGAGCGTAATGGATTAAGCAAGCAAAGGTGACCAAACTTGTTGGTGGGAAAAGGAGTGGTCAGGAAACTGGTACCAGCAGGAGGATCTGTTAAAGATATAGTAGTTGGAGAAGGTAATTTTTTTTTCTCTACCACTATGTGTGTGCATATAAGGTGGGGTTTAGACTTTGGGCCAAGATTGGAAGCAGCCCTGCGCCAGTCAAAACGGGCATAAATTCCGTGTTACGGCAAAAACAGAAACGCAGCTACGGGAACTTAGAGAGCCACGGCGTTGGCGGGGCGGGTGGAATGTGGATCGGGCCCGCTCACGTTGTCTGCGCCACGGCACCACATGCCGGGGAACGTGGAGAAAAACAGAGGCGGCGGTGGGAAGAGGACGGAACAAAGGGCCGAGAAAAGAGGGATGCGAAAAGAGGGACGAGGGGGACGAGAAGGACAAGAGGCAAAGAGGCAAAGAGGCAAAGGCAAAGAGGAATAGTTCGGGAGGACCGTCCCAGATAAGACGGGTGAAGGCAGTAAGGAGACACGCCTAGTTACATACTCAGGGCCAGGTGCGTCATTGGTATGATCAGCACCCCAACAAGATCCAGGATCAGATTGTGGAATCTCCGTGGCAGGCGTCGTGTTACTCCGAAAGCCCGAAATTTCTCCATCAATTGGTCGATGTACATTCCTTAAAGTTTGGGGTGTTACAACCTGAAACGTCAATCTGCTAGAAAATTTTTTAATCATGCAGAATAGTTAAATGATCTTCGAATCCCGTATCGTGGAACTGACAAGACTGTGGAAACAATTGGAAACAGTTTGCAACCCCCACTGCATACATCTACCGGGTTTAGGAGAAGTTGTTCAATTACATCCACAAATAGCCACTCAATGCGGTTTTCAGATAAACGCACTTGCATACACGAAGCCGTTCATGCAAAAACTTCAGAACACCAGCGATCGTCGTGGGCCCCCATATTGCCGTCTCTTTAAAAGCGGAGAGGCGATCGCCTATTGTCGGGTGTCTGGGAAACTCCTAGTACCCACGAAGAACACTGGGGGACGGCGATCCCTGCGCGTGAACGTGGATGTTTTCGATGGGGCGATGAGGAGGGGGCGGCTAACAAGACCGTAGAGCACAAAAAAACGCCAGATCCCCGACCCCCAAAACCACCCTCAAAAAAGACAGCAAAAAGTGCCCCCACATCCCCCACATCCCCCAAAGCCTTCCACAAGCCTTTCACTGCTTCCCACCGCTTCGAGCCATCCTCCACACAGAGAAGACTCCTCTACACAGAGAAGACTCCTCTACACAGGGAAGACTCCTCTACACAGGGCGGGAGCCTCCACACATGGCAGATTCCTCCACACGGGACCCCTGGCTCGTCCGCCACGCCAGAGGTGGCCTGCTTTTCCAAAGCATCGGGGGACCCACCCCTCTAGTACCGACGTGTCGGCCAGTAATATTTTCTAGCCCTTGTGCTCTCCACGGTGGACTTAGTAATCCAGCGGCGTGTTACATCAATGTTATCGGGTTGCTAATCGATGTTACATTGGCGAGAATCCGCTATGGCTCGTTTTGGCCATGTCGCATCCAATGGGGATTTGTCCAAGTCGCACCCACGTCGCTTATGTTTGTCCATTTCTCGTAGCTCCGCCGACATGCCAAACCATACCCTCGAAAATATCATGTGTCCTTTTTTTTTCTTAGATGGCAGCTAAGATGCTTGACGGATGTTTGGACCAGCTCCATTTAATTTTAGTAAATGACATCACATATCGTGTGGCAATTGGCTGCATGGGGACGCATGGGTGGCTTCGGTCTAAAAATAGGCTGGAAAATTTGTGGTACGCTTGATTAGATAATTGTCTGTGCTATATTATAATACGTCAATCTTCGCTAAAGCCAGACCTCAATTAGTTTTGCCCTTTTGACCGACTCATCATTTTTCGTTGTGCTTGGTTATTCAGCTAAATATTTGCGTTGTCCAATTGCTGACTTGGTTTTGTTACTTCGACCCTTGACTTTTATTTTTTTTCGAGTCACCTGCTCCTTTGTCTTCTCAGCATCAATTGTGGTCGCTTTCACCGCCGCGCATTACCGGGAATAGGAAAAAAAAATTATAAAGTGTCATATTGTCCCCCTTTTTTTGCTTCATAATTCATCAGCACCCTTGTTTATTTTTTTTACCTCCAGTTGTCAGCAGAGATGTCTTCAGATCAATACTTTGGTCGCACCGTGAATAAGGTGTTCAACCAGGATTTCATCATCGATAAGCGGTTTAAAATCGTTAAGGAGCTTGGTCATGGCGCCTATGGCATCGTCTGCTCTGCCAAGTATGAAGATGGCTCGTCGCAGGCGTCAAATTACGTGGCCATAAAGAAAATCACAAACATTTTCAGCAAGAAAATCCTTTGCAAAAGATCACTTCGAGAGTTGAAGTTGCTCCAATTCTTCAGAGGCCACAAGAACATCACCTGTCTCTATGATTTGGACATAGTGCCCAATCCCATCACTGGTGAATTTAACGAAATTTACCTCTACGAAGAGCTCATGGAGTGTGACATGCATCAGATTATCCGCTCAGGCCAGCCGTTGACGGATTCTCACTACCAATCTTTCATTTATCAGGTGCTTTGCGGTTTGAAGTACATCCACAGCGCCGGCGTGCTTCATCGTGATTTAAAGCCTGGCAATCTATTGGTTAATGCCGACTGTGAGTTGAAAATCTGTGACTTCGGCCTTGCCCGTGGCTTTAGCGACAATCCCGAACAAAACGCGGGCTTTATGACGGAATACGTGGCCACCAGATGGTACAGGGCACCCGAAATCATGCTTTCATTCACCAACTACACCAAGGCCATTGACATTTGGTCCGTGGGTTGTATTCTTGCCGAACTCTTGGGCGGAAAGCCGCTATTTAGAGGCAAGGACTACGTGGACCAGTTGAATCAGATTCTTTTGATTTTGGGAACTCCCAAGGAGACCACATTAACTAAAATTGGCTCCATTAGAGCCCAGAACTACGTCCGCTCGTTGCCGTTGATGAGAATAGTTCCTTACAACGAATTGTTTCCTCAGGCCAACCCACTTGCTCTCGATCTACTCGAGAAAATGCTCACCCTCGATCCTTTCCAAAGAATTACCGTGGAGGAAGCCCTCAAACACCCTTACTTACAGGTGTGGCACGATCCGGCCGACGAGCCCGAGTGTCAGGTTGATTTTGACTTCAAGTCGTTTGAAACTGTGGACGACATTGCCAGTATGAAAAAACTCATCATCGAGGAAGTCCGAGCTTTCAGAGAGTTTGTCAGAAAGCCCATTCATGAGCAACAGCAAATCCAGTTACAACAACAGGAGCAGCAGCATCATCAGCAGCAGCAGCAGCAGCAGCAGCAGCATCAGCTGGCCCAGGAGGACCAATTTTCGCAATTCGAATATGTTGACACTACCGCCGCCATCAACGACTCCGAACAGCAATACTACCAGCAAATGCCCAAGCCTCAAGAACTAAATGAATTTGCCTTCCAACATAATGATAATCAAGACGACTTGTTCAGATTAGAAGAGGAACTTGGCTTTGGCTTGGATGGTGCTGGAATGTACAATAATCTCTAGTGGGACTTTGGTCCTTTGCATATTCTTTAGCATAATGCGATGTAGCATGACTAATGTATTTACCCTGTGGCTTAGCACGGTGAACAGCTTTGTATCTATGCATAAGCTATAATGCGTGAAAAATCCTTCTTTCAGATGGATCTGACGGATCGTGATGCACACCTGGATATCCGCATGAATTGTTGGCTGATTCCAATTATATTGATGGTGCCAAATTTAGAATTTCCATCCCGCTAACCTCTATATGTTCTTCCATCGTGGAGCATGATTGGCCTTGTCATGAGCCAGCTTTAGCGACGCACGTTTTATTTTCTTTTTTTTTTTCTCCCATCAGGTTCTCTTTTCCTCTTCCCAATTCGGCAACGGTTCCACGACGGTGATTGCCTTCCTCGCCGGCCGTGGCTATACCTTCTCAAACTTAAAGATATCTCCGCTCTTGGCAAAGACCCAGACGGCGTCACCAACATAGACGTCGTCGATTTTGCCGTCCTTGATAAAGTACAGGAGATCAATCTCTCCGACACTGACCTCTATCGATGGCACATGCCGGTCGTTCACTATCCCATGGATGATACACCCGTATTTCTTTGACAAGTTGGCATTCTGCCGTTTGAGTCTCAACTCAAAGAGTGATTTGAATAGCGACAGAATTATCTTGGCGTGTTCAGCTGCAGATGGCGTGGTTACCTCCGGTTCATTTTGCGGTCCCAACAAACGGTTCATGTTGGTGAGGGTACCATAGTCGTCAAACGTCCATGATCGCGTCTTGGCATGTCGCGGCGATCCGGGGTGACTCGGAGAGTGCGGAAGATGCATCCCAGATATACCCAATTGGGCCATGTGGACCTGCGATGACGACCCGGTGATATGCTTATGTTTGGTGACCTTTTTGCGCTTGGGCAACTTGACCTTGGGTAGTGCTCTGTAGTCGAAATCCCACTGCATCACTCGGCCATCGTCCCCGCAACTTATGAACTTGTAGGACTCGTGGGAGGCATCTGCGCCGACGAACTTGACTCGTTTGACGGTGTTGGTGTGACCTTTGAGTCTGGCCACAATCCGGATATCCTTTACAATCGAAGGGTATATCTCTTCAAAGTCGTAGTTGGAAGATACATGGTAGGTGGAACTACCACTTCCCACCGTTCCACTGCGTGATCTTCCCGCGGGCGTGGTGGTGGAATTGGTCTGCGACCGAATCAAGCCGCTGACGTTGTAGTAGGACATCTTAAACACCTCGATGAGGTCGCCCTTACCTGCAATCATAAGAAATTTGAAATCAGGGGAGAATTTCACCTCGCGCACTCCGTCGTAAAAGTAGTTACTGACAATGTCGGTCACGATGCAGTGGTCGAGAGAGCTACCAGTACCGTAGTTCTCGCCACTGGTGAATGTGAGGTCAATGATTCGAACAAGTCCGTCGTCGGAAGAAATCGCCCAAAGAAGCGGACTTCCCTTGGATGCACCCGCGGTCATGGTGGTGTCTATGCTGGTGACCGGCTTATGGCTGATTTTGAAGTGACCAATGAGTGATTCCTTGACGCCAGGGCTTCCCCAGCTGAGGTCAAATTTCTTGAAGTAGGTGACGAAGTCATCTGCCCCCACAACTTCCCGCTTGTACTTGAGTGGGGACTCGCCAAACGGATCAATAATGGCCACCTCCCCGCACGAGAGCCCCACAATTAGCAAGAACTCATTCTTGGGGTGCGAGAACGCCTCGAGCGCCGTCACCACCCTATCGGCTCCGTCAAGAAGACGGTACGTCAACTGTACTAGATTGATTACCAAGATTGACCCGTTCTCGAGCCCAAGAAACACGTAGGTGACGTCCTTGTATGTATACACCTTCATGCATGACACCACAACGTCGGGTTTCAACAGGGCCCGAAATATCGGTTCCTCCACCACCTTGGTGTACTCCTTCTCGTCTTCCACTGGAAGAATGGGCTTGTTGGTGGTGGATTGCTTGGTTTTGGTGTAATTGCCGTTTTGGTCAACGGCAAAGATGTTAATGACGTTAATGTGAACGCTCACAATGAGCTTCTTGGTATTGGGGCTGCCGATGCACTCTAAGTACTTCGCTTGGTCGTGAACGAGAAACCTGTAGAACACCTCGCCACTGGCACTTTCTCCAATGCTGGCAAAATTGGTTTCCTTGCTGCCAGTTGTGTTAATTTTCAACAACTTGTTGAAGCTGGTAGTCATCTTGTTAAACGGATTTCGGTTCTCCTCCCGGGCAGTGTTATTTAACTCCACCATAGCGCTCATACACCCAGGATTAAGAAGAACAAGTCGAAATGGATCATGAACCATGGGATTTAGATTGGCTCCAATATGCAAGCTACCGTCAAGCTGTTTCCGCCGGTCTTTCTCCTCCACAATCTTATCAAACAAGTGAGTAAGGTGGAACGGAACCGACACGTACGTTGTCAGTTCGTTCCGTATATTCACATTTAGCGGAGGCCGGCTCACGTTAAGGTATCTGTTATTTAGTTTGAGCACCCGGTCTCCACCTTGGAGTGGCCAATTCACCACTGCCTTGGCGTAAGCATCCTCTTCAATTTCAAAGTGCACATTCTCGTCAAGTTCTGTTATCCCTGGGCATACGGAATTGAGAAATACCGTCGAAGCCGGAAGCGTTTCTATCGAACAGCTGGTCATGGCTGGTTTCTGATCAACTAGGCGTAGTCAGATAGGAGACATCTGGGGTACCTGCATATGGGGCAAGTCCAAAAAGCAAAACCCCCGTACATCTCCTGTACATAGCTCGGGTACTATGCACACCCATCAGTCTGTGAATTAATTGCATGGCACAGACGAGTTCCTCTTCCTAAGGACACTGCAAAATACCAAAAATTTGTCATGACGGCCGGATGAAAAAGCGATCTGGTGTTTTTATATGCCGTGGGACCACCCCTGGCGACTTTGGTTCGTTTTGGAGTGGTTTGTGGGTTGCCGCCCACTCGATGCCTGCTGAGGCAATGACGGGAATCGGAATCTAGCGGCTCTTATCGGCCTCTTGTTGTCTCCAATGTTGCATCACAGTCTTTTAGGAGTTTTCCTGGTACCATGCACAATATGATGGCGATCACACGGCTCTGGCGTTGTGTTGAGGTCCGCCGTGTCGTTGTGGTGTGACCGGCCAGGTCTAGCGTCAGCGTGTCTGGGCAGCCTCGGTGACTTCTCTATGGATTCTGGTACATACAACCAGGTGCTGTCTTCCTCCTGTGTCGAAGAGCCGCCAGCCGATGGCTGTCAATCCATGGGAACTTTTTGGTGGTGGCGCCACCCTCCCCTTTTTTGATATACTAACTTCTAAGTGTGCCCGTCTACATCGATCTCGTCGATCTCCCCGCCAGTGATACCTTTGCAAGCCCGTGAAGTCCCCTCTACTCATCACCTCCTCTCCTACCAAAAAGTGCAGCAGTTGGAGGCTGCGCGCTTATATAAGCTCCACGTGACGGGAGTATTTACTCCTTCCGCGAGAATCTCAGAAAATACCCCCTGAAACGCCCGCAGTCCCGTTGTTTTTCATGGCCCACTAAAGGACCCCCCTCCGGCATAATCAATCCCCAAAACGAGTCCATTGGGAAACTAGCCACTGCTTTTATATCCCGGCTACTCTTTTTTCAGCTGAAAACTCCGCCAATAACTCGTTTTTGGTGTTGCCCCCCACTTTGATTGTTTTGTTGACGACGCTGAGAATTTTTCACACCCGTACACCAAGCCTTCCTCCCGCCGTCACCACCAGGCCCCCAATACATCAAACAAGGGATGGCACTCCCCTCTGGTAGTTCAAGCCAGGCAGGAGCCCGTTTCCGGCAGCGGAAAATTTCCGTGAAAGTTTCTCTTCCAATTTTGAAACAGCGAGATATTGTCAACAGCGACAATGAACTTGAACCCAGTCAAGTCAATCATTTAAATCTGGCCGCCGCCGCCCAACAACGTGACCTACATAGCATCGAAACCGGTGTGGACAAGAACGAGGAGGATGAAGTTCATCTCCAACAAGTTATTAACGCTGCTCAGCGTGCTCTATTGGGTCTGACTAAAGAGGAAAAGAGAGAGGATGTGTATATACCTACTCCTGATGCCTCCCGTGTTTGGAAGGAAGCGCTGAAGTACTACAGCGATGATACTTTCAAGGAGCCCAGTACCTATATCAAATTTAGTGCTACTGTCGAGGATACTCTTGGAGTTGAGTACAACATGGATGAGGAAGATGAGGAATTTTTCAAGAATGTCTTGACTAAAGACTACCCTAAGCCAAAGCAAGGCCGAAGAAAGGATGATGAGAATAACACCAGAAAGTGCTCGGAGTTGGAGTTCGAAATTGTTTGTGACAAACTCGAGAAAACCATTGAGGAGCGTCAGCCTTTTCTTAGCATGGATCCTTCTAATATCCTTAGTTACGAAGAGTTGTCGGCTACAATCTTGGAAGAGTTTAACAGCACCGATATTCATAACTCAAAGTACATGTCCACTACCACTCTCAAGGAAAAATTGTCCAAGGAACTTAATTTTGACCCTTTTGTAACCTTATTTGACAAAACCACTTCCTCTAATGAAACAGACAAAGTTCGTCTCATCCCCAAGTTATTTGACTTGTTTGGATTGGCTATTTATGATCATTGGAAAGCTCGTAAAACGGCTAGAAAGGGGAAACCCATCCATCCTGTCCTCAAGTTCGAAGACCCAAATGCCAGCGAAAAGGATAATGATAATGACCCATACATTTGCTTTCGTCGTCGTGAGTTCCGCCAGGCGCGGAAGACGAGAAGAGCGGATACCTTGGGCGCCGAACGTATCCGGCTATTGCAAAAATCTCTTATTCGTGCAAGAGGATTGATTCTCAATGTTTGCCAACGAGAAATACTCAAAGCTCAGGTATATGAGAGTGATCTTCAAATTTTCAAGCTTCGAAGCGATGCTAAGTCTCTCAAACGTGCCGTTGGTGTAAAGGGAGATGATTACTTATTTTATCCTCACAAGCGTAAGAAGGTTGTGAAGGTGGTCAAGGATGAAGAAGATCGTGAACAGAAGATGAGAATGAAGAGAAGAGAACGCGAGGAAATGGCTGCTTCCAGTCAAAGGGAGCGTTATTCCAACGTCCAAGTATCCCAATTGCTGCAACAACAACAGAGCGAGACCCTGTCTTCTACTCAACCTTACGTCAAGCTTCCACCATCGAAAATTCCCGACTTGGAACTTGTCACCGTTTCGCTAGTTCTCAAGGAAAAGAACGAAAACATCAAGCGTGCTGTGTTGGAAAAGTTACGCAAGAGAAAGGAACAAGACAAGGGCTTTATCAATGTTACTGACGATCCCATGGAACCATTTTTCAATATCTCCACCAATACTCAAAATGGCAAGGAGTTAAGTCATATTCCTTATTCATCCATTGCTGCTAGTTCCTATCATCAAATTAACACCACCAACTTCATAGACGATCAGTTGAAGAAACTTCTTGAAGAAGGAAAATCACCATTGCCAGGAATCAAGACATTCAGGGGATCCAATGGAGAATTAATTCCTTCTAAAGCATTCCCTCATCTTTCCACTCTTCTCCAGAATCACGTCAACAAAACCAACAGTGTTAGCTATGTGGCGCAACTTTTATCCAACATCGAGAGCAATAACTTCAGTGCATATACCAATGGATATGGACAGCATATGGAAGAAGACAACAACGATGTTCAGCTCTCTGAGCCCATTTTCAGATTGCGGAAAAGGGCAGGAAGAGGTCACCGGACGTTTGTGGACCGCAGAGGGTTGGTACAAAGACCCACCGAGCTCCTTGATGAAATTTCGAAGCAAGAGTCACAATCACCCGGTATTAAGAATGTCTACGACAGTCAAGTTGATTCCATCAAGCGTCTAGACTCCAACTGGAAGTTTGACAATGACTTGACTGACTATCAAAAAGGACACGAAGAGCCCTTCAGTCTTGATCCATCCAAGCTTAATTGCATCAGTGATGACACTCAATCGATCAGATTTGGATCAATGCTTCTTTCTAAGTCGTATGATCTCCTCCGTGAATCTGTGCATCAGAGACAGTTGGTTATTCAACAAGCTCGGATGAGAGCCCTTCAGCAGCAACAACAACACATGGCTCGCATCTCGTCGGCTGTCAAGGAAGACAAGACTTCTCCATTACTTGCATCGCAGCAGGCCAAGAAAAAAGCCTAAGGCATTGAGTGCACGACTAACCACTAATGAAATAGATCATGTATTATAGGCACTTGTACACTAATAAATATCTAGTATTATATTTCTGTGGATTTGGGTGCAACTGTGGTGCACAATGTGGGACCCTGTCACGTGAGTTGGTGGCAAGGACGGCAAAAATCTTTATTTCCACCACTTTTCTTCATGACTACTCAAAGACTAGTTATTTTCGGAGCTCACGGCAAGGTGGGTAAAAACTTGTTAGCACAGATCGGATCCAAGATCCAAGCCACTGCCATTGTGAGAAATTCAGAGCAATCGGTTAATGTAAAGGGAATCAATGAAAACTTGAAAACTCAAGAGCTCAGTCTTGATGATGTTAGTGTGCAACAGCTTTCGGAAGTGATCAAAGGCCATGACGCAGTTGTGTTTACTGCAGGATCAGGTGGCAAGAATTTGCTTCAGATTGATTTGGATAGTGCAGTGAAGACGTTTGAGGCATCAGTGCTAGCACAGGTGAGGAGATATATCATTGTGAGTGCTGTCCGTGCTGAAGTTCGAGAGTTTATTGACGCTTCTGCCCTTCGCAATTACTACTTGGCCAAGCACTATGCTGATCGAATCTTGCAGCTCGAGTTTAAGGACACCCTCGACTTTACCATTTTGAAGCCCACCAGGCTCACTGACGACGAAGGAACTGGAAAGGTGGCGCTCATCGATCGCAAGGACACAGATGTGGGCTCAATCGCACGAGCAGACGTTGCTCGGGTAATTTTGAGTGTTCTTGACCGCAAAGAGACGTACGGCAAGTCGTATGACTTCAAGAATGGCGATGGCGCCATTGAGGATGTGATCAACTGAGCATTGTAAGTGCAGCGATGCCCTAAGTCAGGGGCAGCATTCGGAGGTGGAGCTATTTAAAAAATACCAGTACATGCAATGAATGTCCATTCGTCATGTAGAGCGGGCGTCGGGTCCGGTGACTACCAGGTGAGCCTGAATCGCTTGTGGCGTGTATGTAGCTGCAGTGCCTGGCTTGCTGCGTTTTGCTCGTGGTGGTCTGGCGTCTGTGTCCAGTGTTCTGATGACTGTGGCTGCATCTTGATGGACTGGTATCTGTGGCCTCTGGTGGTCCGGTTCAAGTGGCCACTGGCGGTCAATTTCTCGAATGTACGAGTGATGGCTGCAAAACTTTAACAAGGACTTCTGAAAGGACACCAGAGGCGTGCTGTGTTTGTGTTTAGGTCTACATTCGTTGTGGCTCTACCTGGTTGTCCACTCGCTGTACACGTCTTTTCAATCTCTTGTACGCCTTTGCACGCTTGCTACACATGTGTACTGACTTTGTACGAGTCTGGTTTGTACTTTCGTGAACGGGTTTCAATCTTACGTCTGTCTTCATGTCTGCAAATGAACATCTGTGTACATGTGCAATCTTACGTCCATGTACACGTATTCCTCAACTACACTGCATTCGTCAGTTCTGCATTGTAGAACTACTTGTCTATATTCTATGGTCAGATGGCCATGGGGTTTAGAAAAGCCCCTCGATCTCTCCGTCGTCATTAACCTCCACATTCATGAACCCAGCATGGGTGGGTAATCCGGGAATAGTCATAATCTCGGCTGCCAATGCATATAAGTATCCAGCACCTGCGGAACAACGAACTTCTCTGATTGGAACAGTAAAGCCAGTTGGAACTCCTTTGAGAGCAGGGTCGTGCGATAATGAGTATTGAGTCTTGGCAATACAGATGGGAAGCTTGTCGTAACCTTGCTGGGTGTAAGTTTCAATTTGCTGTCTGGCAAGGGGAGAGAGTTCAATGTTGGCAGCTCCATACATCTTTTGAGCAATGGTCGTGATTTTCTCTTCGACTGAAGCATTAACGTCATAAAGATAAGAAGGTTCTGAGGCCTTTGGAATCTTGACGGCTTCAACAACTGCCTTGGCAAGGTCGACAGCTCCCTCACCACCTTTGGCCCAGTGATTGGAGGGAACAGCAAAGTCGGCTCCTGCCTTCAATGCCTCTTGCTTGATGAGTTCAATTTCGGCAGGGGTGTCGGTGGAGAACTCGTTAACGGCAACCACCACGGGAACGTTGTACTGCTTGACGTTCAGGATTTGCTTGGCGAGGTTTGCGCATCCCTTTTGAAGATAGTCAAGGTTTTCGGTGGTGTATTCTATGGGAAGTGACTGGCCTGGCTTGACGTCAGGAGCACCTCCGTGCAATTTGAGCGCTCTTGAAGTAGCAACAAGTACAACGGCATCAGGACGCTCTCCTGAAGAACGACACTTGATGTTGAAGAATCTCTCACCGCCCATGGTGAAATCAAAACCGGCTTCAGTAACCACGAATCCGCTCTTTCCGTTGTTGATGGGATTGCCGGGAGAAGTCAACTTGAGAGCAAGTTTATCAGCAATGACTGAAGAAGCACCAATGGAGATGTTGGCAAAAGGACCGGCGTGCACAAACACGGGAGTTCCTTCGAGGGTTTGCATGAGGTTAGGCTTGAAGGCATCCTTGAGAAGAGCGGTGATGGCTCCAGCACATCCAACGTCTTCGGCGGTGATGGCCACTCCGGTGTCTCTTTGAGTACCGACCACAACACGACCCACTCTTTGACGGAGGTCCTTGAGAGATGTCAGCAACGCAATAATTGCCATGAGCTCCGAGGCCACGGTGATATCCATACCAGATTTACGGGGAGGAAACTTGGCGGCCTCGTTTTTTCCCTGGCCAATGGTGATTTCCCGCACGAAACGGTCGTTACAGTCAACCACTCTCTTGATGGTGATGGACTCGGGGTCAATGTCCAACTTGGCAAACTGAACGATCTCGACGTCCGTCAAGTCGTCGGGGTTGGTCTTTGGAATTCCCAACTTCGCAAGACGAGCAAGCATGGAGGGGGTGAATTCTCTCTTGCCCTTCTTGACAGGTACCAATCTCTTGTAAAAACCCTTGATGGTCTTGGAAGTGTGTTCGTGGAACATTCTGGTGTCAACAGCAGCACAGAGCAAATTCTGGGCAGCACTGATGGCGTGAATGTCTCCCGTCAAATGCATATTAAATTCGTCCATAGGAATGACTTGGGCGTAGCCACCACCTGCTGCACCACCCTTGACACCAAAAGTTGGTCCCATGGAGGGCTGTCTCACGTTGGCGATGGAGTTGTAACCGAGATGAGCTCCAAGAGCCTGGGTGAGACCCATGGTGGTGGTGGACTTACCTTCACCAAGAGGGGTCGGGGTGATACCAGCCACAAGCACAAAATGGCCACTTTCGTTCGACTCCTGCTCGTCCCTCAAACGGTCCTGGACCAACTTGGGGTCCACTTTGGCCTTGAAATGACCATAAGGCTCCAATTCTCTCTCTGCGAGTCCCAATTCAGAGGCAATCTGGGTGATTTTCTTGGGTTTCTGGGCCCGTGAGATTTCGATGTCACTGGGAACTGGTGTTTTGAGCGCCAACGGCAATGGCTTGAAGGCTTGGTCCCTGGTTTTTTCGGCGTGTCTGATGGCAGCGTCGTAGACATTGGAACACAACATGGCCACGGTCATGGGTCCAACACCACCGGGCACGGGGGTGACGTAGCCGGCCTTTTTGACAATTGGCTCGTAGTCCACGTCTCCAACGAGCTTGCGGCCGTTCTTGGCAGAAGCGTCCTCTTTGTAGTTGATACCAACGTCAATCACCACGGCATCCTCCTTGATCCAATCGGCCTTGACGTACTCAGGGACTCCGACAGCGGCAACAACAATGTCAGCCTGTTTGAGCACGTTGGGAAGGTCGTAGGTGTAACGGTGGCAAACCGTCACCGTACAGTCCTCGTTTCTGAGCATGGCAGCCACAGGAGTACCCACAATGTCGGATCTTCCGATAACAGCGGCGTTTTTTCCACGGAGCTTGATACGGGTCTGCTTGATAAGCTCAATGATACCAGCAGGAGTGCATGGCTTGAACAAGGGCTGACCACCACGCTTGGAAAGTTCTCCCACGTTGTATCTGTCGAAGCCATCGACATCCTTGGAAGTGGAAACAGAGTTGGTGATGGTGGTCTCGTTGATGTGCTTGGGGAGGGGTAACTGAATCAAGAGTCCGTGGACCTTGGGGTCCTTGTTAATGGCGTCGATTTCCTGTAAAAGTTCATCTTCAGTGATGGACTCATCGAACTTCAAGAGTCGAGCAGAAATGTTGGAACCTTCGGCAGCCTTCAACTTCGATCTCACGTAAGCGGAAGAATCGGGACGGGCGCCGACTTGAATGATGGTGAGATGCGGCTTGAACTTCAAACTGGAGAAATCGGTGTTTTCCACATGGTAGTGGGTTTTGTTGTAGGCAACCACCTTTTCGGCGATGTCGTGTCTGATCTTCTTGGCCAACTTGGTACCGGAAATCACAACGGCATTTAGCGATGGCCGAGACTTGTGGAAAGCCCGCCTCGCCATGCGAACGCTTTGGAGCTGTCTAGGGGTTCTAAGCATTGGGGAAGAGAGAGTGAAGAGAAACAGAAGAAGAGTCAGCTCGAGTCGCAAAAAAACGCCATTGGCGACGAGGAATTTTTCAGCTTACGTAAGCACTCGCCCGGGTGACTCATGTGCTTCGATATGATTGGACGCGGGGGGAGGGTTCCATGGAGGAGCGTGTTCCCGGGTTACCGGGGCCATGTCGTGAAAGTGGGCCTGGTCCCCAGCAGATTGGCTCTAGGGACACAATGCACGGGCGTGGAAGTGACGTAGAGTGACGGGAAGGGCAACCTGGCGATGCGGTGACTCGGGGTGCATGAGTGACTCGGGGCCACCCGCTCCTGCTCGACTCGGGCCCTGACTCGGGCGCAGCCGCACGATGACAATGCCATGATTTGCAGCCAACCGGCATGTGACAGTGGAAGGGGATCTGGGCCGACCATAAATCTGGCGTAAGTCGCTGATACCACCGCTTTACGTGATGTAACGTCTATTGGCATGCTGCATGGGCTCTATCTAAGGGTACGGGTGTACGGGTGTGACGTCCACTAGAGGGACTGGGTAGAGAGTGCTTCTGGGAGTTTTGGTGGCTCGAAGCTGATATGCTCTGAAGAAGAGTCAAGGGCACTCTCAAACCCCTCGTCTTGCGATGCTAGGGTATCGTCTTGCGAGTTGATGGTGCCATTTCCTTGTGACGCAATGGTTTCCTCGCCAAAGCTTGTAGAGTCGTTGGAGGCAGTGATGTCTTCCTTGTTTGACTCGTTTCGAAGTTGACTGAGCATCACCTGAGCGCGGAGCATCACCTGGTCGGGCTTAGTATCGACGGGTGAGTTCTTTCTCCGGGTCATTCTTCTCTTGAGAGAATTCACACTCTCGTACTCAACGGCTGACGATGGCGCCGTTACCAGCGGCTCCTTCTTGTTGCTCATCTGGTGAAGTAAATCATCGAGGGACATGGTGGAGTAAAACGAAAGTGCCTTTGACCTTCGGTGCTTCCGACTTCTCTCTCTGCTGATGGGAGCAGAACTCTTAAGTCTCTCGAGCAAGCTGTCGATGACGGCCTTATTGTCTTGGAAGTCTTGTTGCTTGGAAGTAGCGTCTTCCACGTCGTCATCCTCTTCCTCTTCCTCGTCCTCTTCTTCTTCCGCGGCCTCCTTGACAGAAGGCTTTTCCACCTTGCGAGGCTTCTCCTTTAGCTCAATGAGACGCTTCCGGGCCTCGTATGCTCGTTGATCCTCTTCACGCTGGATATTCTCCACGTGTGCACGCTTAAATTCACTCACAAACGTGGAAAACTTGCTGAACAACGTATTCCGGGCGCTGGCATCCTTGCTATTCTCTCCAAAATACTCCATTAGCGCTGAATGATCGCTTATAGTGCGGCGACAGTGGTTCTGTAAGATGGTGTTCTTGATCTTGGCACTTTCCAACGGCCCAAGAAGCTTGGAAAGCACCTTATCCTCAGGATGGTATTTCGAGGGGTCGCTCAAGTTCCCCTTAGAGATTGAGTCTGACACGTTGTTGATTAATCGTTCAAAGTCGTTACAGTCGCTCTCCAACTGCTCGATGGCCACGTTCATGTGGTTGAGACATGCCAACTCGTCCACAAACGAACCAAACTCGGGAAACTCATTCCGTACCACCTTCTCCACATAATGAAGGAAGGTCATGGTGTTCGAGTCGTCCTTCATGAACTTAAGTCGCTGCAAGGTTTCAAGCTTGAATCCCATGGCCTGTTTAGAGAAATCGTTCATGAAATTACCCACCGACCGAATGATACCAAGAACGTTCTTTAAGCTCTGACTGGCACGAAGCGCTTTATTGGCTTCATCCACCATCTGAAGCTTTCTTAAAAGATCAAGATAATCCTTCAGATACGTTTGCGTGAGAAGCAATCCACGAGATCTCAGCTTCCAGTACGAACGCATATTGAAGATCTCCAAAAAGATACGGTCAGGTCTATCGAGTTCTGCCGGCAGTTTCTTTGGAGGCTTTTCGGGGTGAGAGAAGTCGGTTGAGTAGGGGAGGAAGTTTCGGGTCAACGAGTCACTGATTTCGTTCAAGCTGTCGCTGTTGAAGAACTCAAGAACACTGATGCTTTCAAGAATATCAGCATCGCAATGATGAATCTTTCTCACGAGCTCTTCAACCAGAAGATTCGCAAACATGTGGAGATTGATTCCAAACTGCTGAGCCAAGTCTCGAGGCAAAAATGACACCAATTTGGAATCAGACGCCTTGACGTCCTTCTTGAGCTTGATAACCGACGACTTGGCCACGAATGCCTTCTCCACTTCCTTGAGCACACCCTTCTCGAGAAGCCGCTCTGATAGTTCCTCGTGTTTGATGTCGGTCCAGAAGGTCTTATGGATGTTGTCGATCTTGTCCCAGTGCATTTGCTTGAGCTTTTGCTTGGGTCTTGCTGCTACCCACTGGTTGGCGAGCTCAGTGTACGAGTCTGAGTTCGATAAGTTATGTTCAAAATAGTCGTCCTTCTTTCTGGTGGGTGTGGTAGGACCGGAAAGCATGTTGGGAAGTGGAGGTGCTGGGGGGGTGCTTAATCCAGTTGTGTCGGCGGACCCTGACTGCCTTGGGGTACCAGGGTCCTTGGAAATGAAGTTGGGCATCGGTGGAGGCGGGGGTGCTGGCGTGGAGTCCTTTCTCATCAAGAATGGAGGAGGAGGAGGCGCCGTTGGCGCCGGCACAGAATCCTTGCGAGTTAAAAGAGGAGGCAATGGAGGTGGAGGTGGGGCCAGAGCGGTGGGTGGCTTCCGCTGAGTTGCTGCCAACAATGGTGGAAGTGGGGGTGGAGGAGGTGCAGCCCCGTTTTGTAAATTGCCTTTAAGAAGACTTGGTAAGGGCGGGGGTGGCGGCGGTGGTGCACCCGATTGTTTGATGGGAGCAACGTCATTGTTAGACGAGACTGGCGATATGTTCTCTTCTAGATTGCCATTGATGTAGTCCTTCTTTATAGGAGGTGTTGGAGGTTTGGGCGTGAGGAGGAAATCTCGCTCGGTGGACCTGCTCTTGGCTCTGTTATGATACCGCTCAGAGATTATGGATATCTCGTCGGAGTTGGTGAAGTCGTCCTTCAGTAAATCAATTACTTTATCACTTTTGGCGGAGTATACGGTCTCGAGCTCACTCACCACACTTTGACGCCTTTTCGTGGGGGAAAAACTGACGGTGGAAGATGCAAAGCTGTCCCTATCGGGGTTGTTGTACGCCTTTTTCACAAGCTTCTGTCTCTCATCCTTCAAAGCTCTGATCTGGAGACGAAGACTCTCGATGTGACGCTCCTGGCTAGCGATCTTGTTAGCGCTAAGCTGGTTCTCCTTCTTGAGATTGGAAAGGGTCTCATTGAGCCCAAACGACGCCTCTAGCTGCAATTGCTTCTTTTCTTCCTCAAGAAATTTCACATTCTTTTCAAGCTCCTTCGTTTCCAAAATAGCCCGTCTGGCGGTGTCATCGGTAGTCATTCTGTCCATAAGTCTCTGTATGGACGAATTGAGCACCGACACAGCGTCAGATCCAATCATTGTCGACTCGGCAACAATGTGCTGCATCACCGAGTCTATTAGCACTATGAGCTTGTTAATTTCCTTGTCAGAACGACCGGAATCCTTGAGCATGAGGAATTTTTGAAAGATTGACTTGAGGTCATCGTTCTCCTCCTCGTAAGAGCGCTTGAGCTCGTTGTAGAGGTCATCGAGCAGAACATCGTCGTTGTCCTTGTACTGGCTTCCGAGATTGAAGAATTCTGTGTAGTCCTCCTCAGCCGACGCCTCGTACTTCTCCATTTCCTCGTTGATTCTATCATCGTGGATGACCCGAATCTTGTCGAAAACCTTCAAGAGGCGGGAATCATTGAGCTCTCTCCTGAGAGCGATCCTCTTTTTTATCTGCTTGGTGCCATCAATGAGCGAATTGACAAGAAGTAGGGTGGTAAGCGAGTAGTTGCGAGAAAGCGAGTCCAGATCATGCCCGCCACCAGTGAAGAATTGATCAATGAAGCTTTCAAAAGCATTGAGCCAAGGTTGGAATCTCACATAGTCACCGCAGAGATCTTGCACAGAAACCAAGCTGTCGAGGATAGTGGGTATAAAGTCAGATCTTCGGTCATACGAAAGGAAAATGAGCACTTCCGTCACCAAGATACGGGTCGCCAACCGGGGCGAGATCAATGAGAATATGATGGCCTTGATGACATGACTCTTGTTACGCTCATCCTGGGACTTCTCCTGGTTGAGAAGACTCTTGAGACACTTGACAATGTGAAACTCCTTATCAAACTCCTCGTTGGACTTGATGGACTTTTTGTTGATCCTAGCAAGAATCACGGAAAGGGCGGTTTCTCCTTGCGCCTCGTTGAAGCTGAGGGCCCAGCTGGCGTACTTGGGGTCCGAGAGCCGCTTGTCGAGTTTTCGATACTCCTTGAGGGTAAACTTGTTGGACACGATTCTTGAGACCACCCAGTCGGGAGATCCGTCTTTCATCTTGTGCTTGCGAATGCCATCGTCAGTAGACTCCGACGTCCGCTTTCGCTTGTCATCAAAGCTGCTTTTCTTCGAGGAAGTGGCCAGGTCACGGTGGTCTTCGACACTACCGCCACTGACTTTTCGGTCTTCAGTAATAGATGCAATATTAGGGGTGCTGGCATTGGTGGAGCCGCCAAAGAACGAGGTGCCGGCCAGCTTGGCCAATGACCTGAGATCAAAGTCAGCGTTGTTCTCGTTTTCGCTGAGGAGAAGCTCCCACTTGCGCTTGGTGGTGATGTTCTTGAACGCAGACTCGGGAAACACCCGCGTCGATAGTAGCTTCTCAAACAACTGGTCCACGATCTGCGGTTTGGGAGCCTGGTTCATCTGGCTGGCCACGATGTTGTATGACTGAAGAGAAGAATTGATGGACGGCGACAGGTGGCTTTGCTTGGGCGATGTAATGAATGCCTGGATGGGGGAAAGGTTGCGGCGAGAGAAACTGCGTGATCGTGTTCGCTTGACAGGAGAGAGAGTAATGGAGTTTTGTCGTGGAGGAGGAGGCTGTAGATCTAGCGATACTGTACTGTCGTTTTCAAGACCAAACCCGGCGAGGTTGAGGCCGATTTCCGCAAGATTGGACGATGGCTCGATTTTGGTTTTGGGATCAAGAGACGATGTCAGCTGGTTGCCGCTGCTGGCAATGCTTGCGTGGTCTTCGATGGTTGAGGAGGTGCCAGCTCTTTCCATGTGGCCGGCAGTCAGACGATCGGGTAAGTACATGACGTGGATGGGTTCTTTCAGATCAGCCACATTCTCGTAGCCTATGGCTTGGAACCCACCGTTGTTCAAATTTCCACTGGGAGGCGACGTTATTTCGTCATGACCACTATTTAAAAGATTCTCGCTTGAAGATAGCGAGTGGGTAAACATGCCGCCGGGCTTTAGTTTCTTTAGTCCCTTGGAGAACACATTTCGCTTCAGACGATTCCGGACCGACACATCGGCATCCATCTCTATGGGCGGACCCAATTGTCTACTCATCAGAACAGGGAGCAAATGGAATTCACAATGAGAAGGAGGGTATTAAACAGATGAATCTGAGGGACGCCAGGGTTGACAACAAGTAGGGCGGGTTCAATAGTAGATCACGATGACTTAAAGGTGGTTGTTGGTGGAGAGGGATTAGGTCACGTGTGGTAAATACGACTAGGCGGGAGCCGCGTGTGCAACGCACCCTTCCTATCAGGAGCCGTGTTGGGTCGACGCCGGGCACCCGGGGCCGCCATTTTAGGCCGACACAGGGCGATCCTGGGTCCGGTGCCTCTTGGTCCTGGTCCCGTCCGCCGCCCACCCTGGCTTAGCAACTAAGATGTTCTCGTCTGCGAACACCACCCTACAACTGCCCCTGTCTTGACAACGACTCTCACTGCTCCTCTTTCTGCATCATGTCAGGTCACCCCATCAGTGGTTCATCATCTCATGTCTGTGAAGCCAACATCGGCATGCATGTTTCATGTTGGCGTGTCGCACCAAAGCGGCCATAGGCCCAGCGGACCCTGGGCCCATCGGGGCGACCTTCTCAGATCGTCGGCCCATAATGCCCTCATCTACGGTCTAAGGTTCCATTTCACGGGCCGGCACAGGCAGGATGCTGGCCCGCAGATGTCTTCACTCGCTCCATCTCGCGCCATTTCCGTCCACCTCCACTCATCCTCCATCCTCTGTTTACGCGACGCGATCAAACGCGTTTATCTTTACCCTTACCTTCATCCCATCCCAGCTCCTCATGGCTAAACAGCAGCTGATAAGTAGTTTCTTCAGCCGCCCTAAGGCTGCTGTCAAGGAAACTCCCCAGATAGTGAAAACGCCGTCGGTGAAAAGATCTTCTAGCTCCTTGTCCCAGATTCCTAGTGGCAACTCAGGCTTTGATGACTTCGCTAGCTCAGAGCCCGATACTTCATTTACATCGCCCGAAATCAAAAACTTCCGAAATCCTACCCTCAACCTGCTAAATAACATCAAGGAAAAGAGCGAGCCGGTTGTCATTGATTTGGAGAAAGAAAATGTCCCTGAATCACCCACCAAGAAGCGGGCCGCTACTGATGAGAGTAGCGTAAGTGCCAAAAGAAGTGCTAGTGCTGCAGATATCCTCGGGTCATTCACCCAGCGAAAACTAAAAAGAGCAAACACTGCACCCACCCCGTCGTACCAGGTAAAGTCTGCAATTGAGCTTTCCGATGAACAACAGAAGATTACCTATTATGTCAACCAGGGTGAGAATATCTTCTTTACAGGTAGTGCTGGTACTGGTAAGTCGGTGGTACTTAGACATTTAGTCAAGTTACTTCAGGCGAAGTGGGGTCCACTGAAGGTGGGTGTTACTGCATCTACTGGTTTAGCCGCCTGTAACATCGAAGGTCAGACGGTCCACAAGTACCTTGGTATTGGACTTGGTGTCAACAGTGCCCAAGAATTGGCGTTGAAAATCAAGCGTAACCGTGCTCTTAAGTACAAGTGGAAGAACATCAAGGTGCTAATCATTGATGAAATTTCCATGATCGATGGGAAGCTTTTCACCAAGCTATGCGAGTTGGCTCAGATCGTCAGAGAATCTTCTCGTCCGTTTGGTGGTATTCAGTTGATCTGTACTGGAGATTTCTTCCAGCTTCCCCCTGTTTCTAAGAACAACTCCAGTCAGTATTGTTTCCAGTCTCCAATGTGGGCGCGGACCATGACGCGAACCATCATCTTGAAGCAGGTGTTCCGTCAAAAGAGTAACGAGCTCGTGGACATGTTGAATGCACTCAGGTACGGAGAGTTGAACGAAGAAATGGTGGCCAAATTCAAAGCTCTCTCAAGAAGAGTCGCCTATACAGACGGTATCGAGCCCACTGAGTTATATCCTACCAGAGCAGAGGTGAAACAAGCCAACCTTTCTCGCCTCCGCAACCTACCGGGCCAAAGCCGCTTTTTCAAGGCCATCGACAATGTGGTGGACTCTCAGTATAGGAGACTCTACGACAACTTAATGTGTGAGGAGACGCTAGAGTTGAAAGAAAACTGTCAAGTGATGTATCTCAAGAACCAGGAACAAGGACTGATTGTGAACGGGTCAGTGGGGACCATCGTGTTTTTCATGACTACTCGGCTATGGGGAGATGTAGCCAACCAGTATCGGCTGTTGCTCATCGATCCTAGTGCCGAGATAATTGAAGAGCTTCGAGTGCTTGCGCATCAGATTGGCAAGACTGCCATGAGTGATGAAGAGAAAATCAAGTTTGACTACTTGGTACCTCCTGAGCGAAAGACAACCTTCGCCAAATTGATTCACATTGCTAGACAGGAATCCTTCTCAGATGCCGAGCCTGTGGTCAACTTCAAAACTACCGACGGTACATACTGCCTTCACAAAGTTAACTACGAGGAATTCTACTCCGACACCGGACCCATCCGCCTTCAATCCGGAAGTACCGTTGATCGGTTGGAAAGACGGCAGCTTCCGCTCCTCTTGGCCTGGGCCATGTCTATCCATAAGGCTCAGGGTCAGTCCATCGAGCGATTGAGAATTAATCTTCAAAAGATTTTTGAAAAGGGTCAGGTATATGTGGCGTTATCCAGAGCCACGAGTAAAGACTCTTTGGAGATCTATAACTTCAATCCTGCCAAGATCACCACTTCTGTCGAGGTCAAGCAGTTTTATTCCCGCTTGGAGCAGAAGCTGTGATTATTTATTGTGCTCCACGACATGCATAAGCACATCTCCCTCTACAACATAACATTTAAACAACATAATACTACCCTCACCGTTTCTCTCACAGCATGCAGTATTGCAATACTAACTAGTAGCTCTTCTACACTTCGTGGAGGGTCGGACCTTCCGGTACTGAGAGTTTGGCGCTGTCGAAGATTTCGCACCGCTTTGAACATTTGCCATTACTTCTCATCTTCACCATGTCAGGCGAACTCGGTTACAATGACTTCAGTGTGTCTTTAAATTACTTCACGGCACTTCCCGAGGTGACAACACTTTCCGACCCCAACTGCCAGGTTATCGTTAAGTCCCTTCTCAAGAAAGATGCCATAACTAAAGAACGAGCACTTAGCGAGCTCTCGACCTATTTATCCAGCTCCACCTACATAGACGAAAGCTTGATCACAGCATGGCTTCAGATGTACCCCAAACTCGCCATTGACAATAGTCGAAACGTTCGTACGCAGTCACATGCGTGCCAAGCGCTTCTACTTCTGCAAGTTGGAGGCAAGTCATTTTCCAAATATTTAAAGACTTGCATTCCCCTTTGGCTCTTGGGACTTTATGACTCCGACAAGACAGTGGCTACGTCTACCTATAAAGGTCTTTTAGGCGCTTTTTCCGACAAAGACAGAATCGACAAGTTGTGGGGATTGTTTTACGATGTGATTGTCAACTTCATTGCCAGTATTGTGGTTGAGTCGCATGAAACTCTTTCAGATCAGCGCTATGTTAAGGAGGACGATTCTCAGGGCAAATACGAGCGTACTTTAGGTAGCTCGCTCTCCATGCTTACCAAAATTTTGCAGTTGGTCGACGAAGGCTCGCTACAGGCATCAGACTTGAGTCAAATAGAGACCATTATACAACATGACCGCATATGGGAGTACTTCTCAAGGTCATGCGAGGCCAAAACGTTGAACATTCCGTTGTTCAAATCGTATCTTTTATTCACAAAAAGCTTGTTTGCCGAGAACAGCATTAGTCAGTTCGATGTGAAGTCAACCTACAAGCTCGTTAGCAAGAAGTTCATTAAGTCGGTGAAACTCAAGATTCCGAAAGGTGGGGCCAACGCTTCCATCGTTTTTTCAAATGTCATAATCTTACTCTGGGAGACTCTCACTGTGCTCACGGCCTTCCCCAAGTCTTCTCCAGTGAAGTTGAAAAAGAACTTCTGGGAAATTGGCGGACTGAAGAGCTACTCCAGATTAATCGAATATATCACACTAGGATCATGCTCTTCGCATCCCAGCTACTATGAGACTCTCTTATTGTTTTTTGAAACTTTGAAAAACGCCGAAGTCAAATCAGATGAGAAGTTTCTCGACTTCGCTGATAAGACTGACGGCGAAAAGATCATACGCATTCTTCTTGGACAGATGAACTCTGCTCTCGGCGAGTACCGAGTCAAGCTCATTGGATGCGTTTCCAAGACCGCTTTGCTTTTTCCAGGTGGTAATTTGTCTCTGGTCGTTACAAAGGTTGAAGATGTTCTCAGCTCCAAGAACGACAGATTCAAGCAGGCGTCTTTGGCCGCTTTGGTTTGTGAGGATCAGATCATTCACACAATCAACACAGCACTCATCAACGCTATAAGCGAAGATGAGTCGCCAAAGCTCCTAGTCTACAATTATACTTACCAATCGTCTATCGAGCTTGTTATTCCTACCCACATGGCTTTGCTCAAAGCATTGAATAAGCCTGTATTGGCCAGCAACTTGCTTGAGTATGTTGTGGGAGGCATTGATGAAGTGAAGGCAAGACAGCCCGCATTTACGATTATCGCCTCATACTTAGATTGTGAATTTCCTACTAGTGGCCTTCAAGATGTCTTAGAATTCTTTGCTTCCAATAAGTTGCCGCTCTTGGTGGAGAAGGATTTTGTGTCCATTCCACTAAATCTCTTACTGAAGGTCATGCCATTTGTTGCGAATATCGACAAACTCATAGAAGACTTCTATTCTGCACTTGAGAGCACTGATCCGGACCTGAGGCTTCAATTCATTGACGCCTTAAGTGGGTCATACAGTCAACGGCTTGAGAAAAACCCAAAGATTCGCTCATATCTAGTTACTCTTTCCGAACTACCTGATTGCTCGCCTGTCGTCTTCAAGTTTGCCAATGACTTGGTCATCTTCAAGAACCTCGTGAAGGCACAAGATAGCGAAACATTTATCAGGCATTACATCAAGGACTCAGAATCGATTACAATCGAAGCTGATGACGATGCTACGCATTCCGCTCTTAGAGACACCTTCTCGGCTGCGCTCAAGAATATCTCTGTCTTGGACCATCAAAAGTTCATCACTTTCGGAAAGGCCCCGGCTACACTCAACCTTGTTTCAGATGCTCTTTATGACATTATTGTGTCTGGGGACTTTGGGGATGTATCTGCTCTTGCGCTGTTTGTTTCCGACTGTCCAGAGATATTACCATTAGAAAGGCTTGAAAAGAAAGTGTTTAGTAGTCTTGATGCCATTGACATCAACACCCTCTCCATTTCCAATCCATTGGAGCAAAACATCTTCTTGGTGTCTCCCCCCAGTGAACGTTTCATCGATACGTCACTCAAAAATGTGGGTGTGTTTCTCAATGAGCTATTCAAAAGTCACGACAACATCGAGTTTTCAGATCACAAGATCTCTATTGTGGTCCTTTCGGGATTAGTTGCAGAATATCTTTCTGATCTTATGCTCTTGTCTTGTGCTGATGAAAGTGATGTGTGCTTTGAGCTTCAAAGTGCGTTTTTGAATTTCTCTCGGGTTAAAGCTTCAGCATTCAGTGTTTTGGGACAACCTGAAGATCTCAGCAAGTCTGTGTTTGCCTACCTTTACAACCACATTGCTGACTTGACACCTTTGTCCTTCTATTATTCAAGATTGATTACTAAGATCATGACAAATGCTGCCAGCTCCATTACTCCTCCAGAGTTCGAGAATCTTGAGTTAAGTCTCAACAAGCTCGTGTCTAGTCCTCTTAAACTAGCATCTGTGCTCACGGGCTTCTCTTCCTTTTTAGTGTCTCCAAAATTCGATAGAGTGCGTAACTACTGCGCTGCAGAGATACTTGGTGTTAAGTCTGAAGGTTCCATACTCAATGATGGTCTCAAGTGGCTCACTTTCAGTATCAACTTCTTTAATGTTAATCTAGACGAGTCTGTCAAATATGAGGCGATTCCCCCTCATCGTCTAGCAATGGTATTGAATCAAATTTCAAAATGGTTGGAGAGTGATATCGCATATGATGAAGACTTCCTTGTGATGAGAACTCAATTGGCACGCTTTTTCGCCGGTCTCTTGACCTCCAAAAGTAATCTTCCTGGCAATTTTGAGGAGATCGTAACGTCCTTCATCTCAGATAACATGAGTACATGTCAGGTGGAAGTCTCTCACTTAGAACTCCGTTATTTTACTCTCAAGCTTGTGGGTGCTTTGTTTCGATCATCGTCTGAGCACGATGATTCCATCATCGGTGAAGTTTTGGATCTTGTCACAAGCGATGAGGTCATGAATGCCAATCTGGACTCTCATGCCAATGTGCTTGTGAATGAATTGACGGTTCGTTTGCTCAGCCAAAATCCACCCCGCACATCCAATTTGGTAGCAAAAGTTCCGACCCTTTATTCTTTGCTTAGTCTGAAGCTTGAGTCGCTTCAACGACTTTCTGCATTTTTTCTTTTGGATTCTATTGCAGCAATTCAAAAAGACTTTGTGCTTGAATATGCCCTTTCCAAAGATCAAGAGCCTGCCTTAATCTCTGAGCAGCTTTTGAAGTTGGTTCTTGTTCAACCAGGCGATGAAGAGGCTGAAGTTTCCAGATATGGTTGGGCCTGGCTACTTATTCTTAAGCACTTTTCTGATATTACCTACTCCATTCGGAATTCCTATACCAACCAACTCACTGAATCTGGTGCAGTTTCTCGCTTGCTTGACTTCATATTCCTTCAAGTGGATATTTCCACCTCTCAAACACTCAAGTGTCTAGGTGAAGTCAAGAATGGGAAGCTCATCTCGAACAACTTTGTGAGCTACGACATTATGGGTGGTTTTGACGACCATGCTAGCGAGATGAACATTTTATTTGTTCACATTTACTATCTCATTTTCCAACACCTTGGTTCCAGCGCTCAGGAATGGTATACTTCCATCCGTGACTTAACTTTCAAGCAACAGATCGACAAGTTCTCCGTCACCTATATTTCTCCAGTCATCATTTCCAAGATCCTTGATGATGTTGCAGCACAAAAAGACTCGTTGACTAACAAGGAGGAGAATATGACTATCAAGGTCAATTACGTGAGTAGCGAAATCAGATCCGTTTACAGGATTGATGAGCAAACCATGGAAATGGTCATCAAGATACCCAAGTCATATCCCTTAGCTAATGTTACTGTCGAGGGCCCCCTTCGCCTCGGAGTCAAAGAAAATCAATGGAAAGCATGGTTGTTAGCTTCTCAAAGAATCATATCCTTAACCAATGGATCGATCATTGAAGCTGTGGAATTATTCAACAAAAATGTGAATCTTCATTTCTCTGGCTTTGAGGATTGTGCCATTTGTTACTCTATTCTTCATCAAGATCATTCTCTTCCTTCTAAGACTTGCCCCACTTGCTCTAACAAGTTCCATGCTGCATGTTTATACAAATGGTTCAAGAGTTCGGGGGCCAGTACATGTCCTTTGTGTCGTTCAACCTTCAATTTCTTGCGGGCTAAGAGCTAATTACAGTCATTTTATATATCCTTGGAAATCATACACTCATATTATCATCTTCTGGGGGGAATCCTGGTATTGTGGGTACGAGCCCATGGAGCCCCGGTCATTGTAACATTCTGTCCAGTAGTATTGACACCCTTCGTACCATTGAGAAAAGTGGGCTTTTCGTCGTATTCCTCTTCGAGACGCTGGATCACAGGCAAGTCCTTATTTGTGTCAAAGTCTCTCCAAGGATAAAGTTGTCCTCCAAACCAAAAATGTTGAACGACTGGGAACTTGTTGAGAACCTCCACTTCGTACATTTTGAGAAGTCCTTGTAAAACTTTTTTCCATAGGACAACGGTAGCATGGATATCATGAATTATAGGAGAGTGCTCGTGGAACGGACCAGATTTGATCTTATAAATGAACGCGATTCCGTTGACGTAGAGATTGGAAAGCTTATAGGTGTTGATGGTTTGTGACGTAAGAATTTGGGAAACAGGAGGAATATACTTTCCTTTATCAGAAGCGTTGAACTGTGCAGCACCAAGGATGTAAATCAAATGAAAGTGATCGTCCAATCCCCAAACACCATGGGATCCAGCTGGTTCCAAACTATAGGTTAAAATTAGTCTTCTTGCAACATCATAGTATTTGGAAAATAGTCTCAAGAGATCACCACCATCAACATCGTCCCACGATATCACATTGTAGTCAAATAAACCGCCCACAAATGCAAGAAATGAAAGTTCATGACCGGTTCCGTAATCGAGTCTTACCTGGGATCCAAAACTATTGATGAGATAGTAAGATATCTCTTGAATAAAGCCACTCTTATCTTTTTCGATGGTTAGCTCGCTCAAAAGATCATTTGAGCATGCTTGAATTTTGTCATGCCAGTCACGACAGGCGAGATTTCCAAATCGACGAGGTCCCTCTAATGGTGGAGTCTGGTCAATCAACGTATTATAGTGATTGAGAATAATTAGAACCTTATTAAAGTTATCACTACCTATGGCTTTGGCTTCCGATACTGGAGGAGGTAAATTCAACTTTCGAATATTCAGACTTCCCTTAGTGACGATTTCCTCGTTCAAACAACCTGTGGGAACTTCCCAGCCTTTGACCTCGTCAATGATAGTATTGAGGGTGATATGAATTTTCTTGTAAGCAATTGAGCGACGGAAGCGAGGTAAATCTGCCTCATCAAAGATCTTCTTCGAAGGAGATGACCACATGACTAACAATGAGAATGTGTGTTTTTCGGAAAATTGATAACTTATAGGCGAATATGAGTAAAAGAAATGGGAAAATATGTAGATTTGTAGCGTTTAACATGGAAATGCGAAAAACGACAAAAATGATCAAAATCTGCAGAAACTCCAAGAAACCGACCAAAGTGCTCAACTTTCCCATGGAGTGAATTACATAGAGGAAGCAGCCAACTCAACATGAAAAGCAAGCATTCGGGAAAAAGTAAAAATAAGCAAACATTTTGTAACAGTTCTAATCCGGGTGAAAGTAAAGACAAGCTTTACCAAGAAATAATGCTACGGTGTGGAAAGTAATTGATAACAGCTATCTACAGATAACCTCCTCGGGACGACTTGATGCACGATGGATAGACACAATATGGCTTCATTGGGACCTTAATCAGTATACCCTGGTTGTTTTGTCACGTGGTGGACTGCAGGGGTCGTTGCGATTTGCGACCTGGCTGCAACATCGAGAGTCAGGCACTTTGTCTACTTCAAAGATTTGGAAAAGGTCCCGAACGACACTTCTTCGATAGAGTCATCAGACACATCCAAAAGCCTATCCAAGATACTGACATTAGCATGCTCGCTTTGTGATGAGGCAGCCGGAACATTAGACTGCGCATGTAATTGACTGGTTTGTGTGTCATCGAAAGGGTGTCTAGGGCCATTGACATCACAAATCTCCAGAATTTGCACCTCTGTGGAATGTTGTGATCGTTTATGAGCAAATGTATCGTCTCTGGTAAGGGAGGGAGGGTTATCAATAAAGGTCTTCATAGCAGAGTAATCATCCTCGTCCACAAAGAGAGACTTAGGACTGTCTTTAGAAAAATAGGACGTAACGCAAGATTGACCAGGGAGTACTTTGGAGTTTCGGGGAATCTTTCGCCGACTAGGACTTTTATCTCTAAAAGAGGTTTGTCTGGATACCTTTCTGGGACTTCTTTCAGAAGACAGCTTTAGGTCTGGGACGATATAGGTTGGACTGGATCCACTTTTCTTAGTTGGAGAAGCCGGAAAGTGCCCAAATACGTCGAGGGTGGTCTTCTGTTTCTTGACTGGAGACTTTTTTGGAGACTTTCTTGGAGAACTCTTCGTGGCTTCCAAGGCGTAAAACTTCCTCACCACGTCCCAATTGACCAAAGACACCACCGCTTTTGGGAGCCACACGAAGTCGTCATCTACTTGTGACTTGTTGAATCTCACCATAAGCAATTCTATACCGTCGACTTCTTTTCTTCGGGTAACACTTAAGTCTTGGGTGGATAAAAGACGTCCCACCACGTGCCGAGTATTGTAGGCATACAGCTCAGAGACCGGGAGCCCGTTCGACTCAAGAATTTCAGCTTCCGCTAGAAATGTGCTCCCAAAACCGTATCCCACATGATAGTTTTTGGACCTGTGTCCAAATACAGAGTTCATTCTGGACATTTGTGACTTTTCTAGAGGTTCATCAAATGGGTTGGTCTCTCCACAACTCAAACTTCCAGCGAGAAACTTATAGAGTTGCCTGGATACAATGGGAAATGTATAGAAAAGTGCATGATCTTCATCAATAGAGAGGCGTTCATTGAAAGTCCGGCTTTCTTTGAAAATGTCCCGGGGCCTCGACTCCACCTCACGATTGAGCACTTTGAGAAATGTCAGAAGGAGCATGGAGCGCTCACTCTTGCTCTTTCGTAGACGACCTTCAGCATCCACAAAGCAGTTGGTGAACATTTCCGCAAAGTCTGGTAATGGCTCTGGTCCTTTGGCTAACTTTTTTTTCTTCTCCAACTTGAGTAGCTTTCGGCTGTGATAAGCTGCCAATGGCGTCCCACATTGGGCTATTTGAATAGCACCCAAAATTCCCATTTTAGTAATCCCGGCAGAGTAGTCACCGCCCTTGAGAGTTGCCACCAATATGAGTCGTTGTCGATCTAAGCCTGTTACTTCGGTGATCTTTTCCATATGAATTGGGGTTACATAGTATTCTCGAACAGAATTGGACCAGATTTTAGATGGTGACTCTTCAAGCAGTCGACGAAACAGCTTAAGCACTCTAGTTGCGCCAAAAACAACCACATCCGAGTCATCAGTCATCACATAATCCACTACCCCACATTTTTGAAGATGAGCACACTCGGCTTCTGCCTCTCCTGGAGACTGGATCCAATCAATTTTGTCCCTCGAAAGAAGTTCCTTGAGTTCCTCAATAATTTGAAGACCTTCAGAATACTCATCGGGTGTCAAAGACGTGAAGCGGTCTCTCAACTCATCATAGGATATTTCTTGGCTGATGCCATCTCCCTCATCAAAAGCATTTCTTAACTTGTGAGGCTTGAGCTTTCCATCAAACACCACCACATATGTCACGTTCAACGATGTCAAATGCAACAACTTTCCCACGAATGAACGAATCATGAGGACATCTTCATCGCCCGCACCAACGACCTTATGGAGAAGAAGATACGCATCAATGGCGATCCGAGGAGTTCGACCCTTTGAATCAATGAAGTTGGCCACGAACACAGAAAATGGTATTCGCGGCTCGAATGCTGGCCGTAGAGAATTCCAGAGGGTGGCTATTCCCATAAGGAAAGGGCTAGGGCGTGTCGTATATTCGCAGCTGAAAATGATAATGCGAAACAGCTCCATAATTTCGTTGCTGCCTAAAGCGGCGCCGAAGTGGTGTGGAACCGCAGGCTGTGTCTATAGTGAGACGATCGCCATCCATAGAAGGCAAATCTAAGGCAACAGGAAGCGTTTTTTAAAGAAGCATTAAATGATGTTTGACGTTTGGTTGTGAAATGAATGAAATGAGATACATCACTAGCTTATCGGGGGTTTGACTACAAGGCGCCGGGGTTTGGCATCGACACTAGCTATTCTAAGATGTACGTTCCGTGGAAGCTAAACACCTTCTTCAAACTGGGAGCCTGGCTCCGCTGGCCTTGTTACGTTGCTGGAGCCTTTCGACAATTTCACTAGCCTCGCTATCGGGCACATTGTCCAATAAGCAAACTGCCCCTTCAGACTATGACGCTATCGCTCATGTGGTTGGTTTCTTCTCCTCCGCCATTAATTTTCGTTTAGGCTTTCGCATCCAAAATCGTGTCATTTAATACTTACCCTACCTACTTCGTGCCCTAAGGGACATTAGCCAGAGCGTACAAAGGCCACTTGGTTTGTTGCTGCATCAAACCACCTTATTGATTTTGCCGGTGGCGACGTCGTACACGTAGCCCGTTACCGGCACCTTCAACACCAACGGATGGTTCTTCAAGTATTCAACGTCCTCCACCACGCTCTGCTCCAAGTCATCAAACGACAAGAACGCGATGTGGGACGCCGAATGACCCGTTTCTTCCTTCACCTGCTTACGAATGGATTCGTCATCGAACGAAAGCATCCCGCACTTGGTATGGTGAATCACCACAATTTCCCTGGTTCCCAATAATCTCTGCGAGATGATAATATTCCGTAATGCTTCAGAGGCTCTTCCTCCGGCATTCCGAGCAACGTGAGCATCCCCTTCCTCAAGCCCCAAGATTCGGGCTGGATCAAGTCGAGCATCCATACAAGTGAGCACCAACACCTTACGCTTTGGAGGAATCTCAAGATCTCCCTTGTTAAAGGATTCCACGTATCGTTGGTTGTCGGATTCGAATTTTTTGGCTTCAGTCATTATTGGTATAATTGGTATTGGTGAATGTCCGTCGTGCTGCCCTTTATATATAAAAGACTAGTGTCCACAGTGCAACTGTGGAGTTTGCACCCACTTCAGCCCGAAGCGAGAGGGGATGGCGGAGGAGTTTGCACCCACGTCAGAGCCCGAAGAGGAAGGGCATGACTATGAAGTTTGCACCCACTTCAAAGCCCGAAGCGGTTTTTTTTAATATTATTAGAAGCCTCAAGCGGGAGGAGATGGCTGTGAAGCTTGCACCCACCCCAAAGCCCGAAGCGGGGTTTTCAAATATTATCAAGAGATATAGCTCTCAAGTTTGCACCCATTTCAAAGCCCGAAGCGGTTTTTTTTTCAATATTATCAGGGGCCTTCATTTTGGTACTGTCCTTATTGTAGCCGTCGGCCTCTAAGGAAGGTCACGTAATTGAGAATCTCCTTGCACCCGTATTTTGGGGTTTCTGAGCCACATCGAAGAATGCCTTGCTCTCGACGCCATTAGAATCACCCCATTTGGCAATCCTAATCAGCTTTAACTTTCATTCCTGGCTCATCGAGATATTTTGTGAAGTCCACCTTTCCTTCACACTGCTACTCAGTAACCTCAGGCTGAAAGTCAAGCACCGCATTTGGCGTGGGCCGATGTTGTACTGGGCAAGGTCTGTTCCCCTGTGCCAGATGTCAGGCCACAACGTAAATTTAGTAGAAAGGAACGGCTCGCTGTGGAGTAGCACATCCGGAGTTTAAAGCGCCAATATATCGGCGTCAAGGCATTCACATTGACGTGATGACACAAGAACTCCAAGCACCTTGAGTTGAAACTTCTCCGAGCCAAGTCGTTGTAATATTCAGTGCTCATCTCTCTTTCCACCACCTCGCAGGTGGGACCGTGTATGTTGATTCTTAAACCGTGGTACTAGATAGCATTTACAGAGGAAGTTGCCTCGAAACAAGACTTATGACTGCAAATACTTTACCTTGGCCTTTTGAGCTATGCAAAGGAATAATAACTTATGATCGACATCGGTGCACTTGTGACGATGGTCGCAAACGGCTGGCGGGTGGAAACATCGTAGTTCGGAATTAGGTCAAACAGAATGAGATCAAGCCGTTGGCCTCGGTCGCTTGGTTCGTCCATGCTCAAATTAGAGCTTTTGCAGTAGAACCCCATGTTGGTGCACGGAGGTCGAGTCGAGACGCATTTTGTTGATTGTCAATCTAACCCTAAAACCGCTCCTCTCATGTCGTTTCACGTTGGCCAGTTACTATGTGCTGGTTTTCAGGGGACCTACGTGACAGAGCAGGCCAGAAAGCTAATAATAGAGCATCACATATCGATGATGATTCTCTCTCGAAAGAATGCCATGAATGTCAAACAGATGTCCCAATTAATTCGAGATCTTCAGTACATCGCCAAGAATGAAGCCAACTACGAATACCCCTTGATATTTGCCATGGACGAAGAAGGGGGGATGATGAACTCCCTTTTTGATGACGAAAACCTCTCTCAATTTCCAGGGGCCATGGCTTTGGCTGCTACTGGAGACGCGGAACTAGTATACGATGTTTCCAAAGCATTGGCTCAACAATTGAAGCACATTGGCTTTTCAGTGATTTTGGGTCCGGTGCTTGATGTCATCACCAAGTTGCTGCATCAACTAGTCGGAGTACGAAGTTTTGGCACTACCCTCGAGGAGGTCATCAAATATGGAAAGGCTTGCGCAAAAGGTCTACAAGATGGAGGGTTGATGACGTTTGGTAAGCACTTTCCCGGCATTGGAAACGCCTCTGTTGACTCTTTGTTGGAGCTACCAATGATGGCCGATTCACTCGAGCAGATCCGCAACTGGAACACGGTACCATTTGCCGAGCTAATTAAAGAGGGCGTGCTCGATGGAATATCAGCCGCTGGATGCGGTGTGCCCAGTATCTCCCCTGATGAAACCCACGCGTGCTTGAGTCCCGTGGTTGTCAACCAGCTTCTAAGACAAGAGCTTGGCTTTGATGGTGTTGTTATCAGCGAGTGTTTGGAAATGGATGCTCTTTATCACTCTATTGGTTTGGGACAAGGAGTAATTTTGGCCATTTATGCGGGTTGTGATTTCGTGATGGTGTGTCACGACCTCGTTCTTCAAGATGAAGCAGTGGAATCGATCAAGAAGGCTTTGGACAACGGAAATCTCGACGAAGAAACTATTTTGACTTGTCTCGAGAGAATAAAAAGGCTTCAGAAGAAACTACCCCTGTGGGATGAAATTCTCTCGGAGCAACCCATCTCAAATGACAGCTTGTTTAAAATTAAGTATAGCGACTTGTGGGAAAGACACCAGGAATTGGCCAAGCAAGCATACCGAGAGCTGATCACACTTGTGCGTGACTTCAATGGAACACTTCCCATCCAAAAATATCTCGATAAAGAAGAAAATCGAAACATATTGATACTTTCACCCCTATTGAGTCCAATTTACCTCGACAAAAAGCACGGAAATACTCAACCACAACTATACTCAGGTGAGGAAGTGTTTCAAAAATTCGGAGAGCTTCTTTCGAAGCACCCGTCTAATCGTCCCGACAAACCATTCAATGTGCTTCACACTACGTATACTGCCAACGGACTTACCCTGCTCCACGAGCTGTTAATCGAAAACTCCCAGGTGGTGATTGTGCTCACTTCAGAGGCATCACGAAACATGTACCAGATTGGAATTGTGAAATACGTATCCATTCTTTGTGGAGCCAATCCGCTGAGCTTTTCAAGTGGGAGTAATATGCAGCAACTTTCCAAACCGCTAGTGATTGTGGCCACATCGTCGCCATATGACTTCTTTTACAACAAGAGCATCGGTTCCACATACCTTTGCTCATATGACTATACCAATAATGCTCTTGAGCAACTCGTGGGAGTGCTTATGGGAGATGTGATTGCAGAAGGATGCATTCCAGGAGAGAAGAAGTTTGTAAGGCTGAAAAAGAGACGTGCTTCCCAAACGCAAGCGGTTTCGATGAAGAAGAAAAACGTACCCAAGAGAAGATGGCTTGTGGACGAGTTCGACCTTGCACGCGACTGGCTGAGCTTGATGAAACTATGGAAGAACAACGCGGATGTTGAAGATCCTAGAAAGGCAATTGACTACCAGAGAGATAATTTTTACCGAAAACTTCACTTATTCTTTTCCGAAGAAAAGGAACAACGTCACTTTGTGGTAAGAAACTCGTCTCTCAACATTCTATACGGAATCATTATCACGTGGGTGGACCAGACGCAGGATGTACCGCTTGACGGAGATCTTGAAAAGAATTGCCCTAAAACTGGATCCATTGTGTATCTCTTGGTGGACAAGCTGAAACGACTCCAAAGTGTGGGGAAGAATCTTCACACGCGTGCAGTGAGATATCTAGAAAGAGAGCAGAATTGCACACAAATCGAGCTTGGTAGTCAGCTTCCGTTGTTTGCATTCACCGACAATACTCATTTAATTAGGGGCAGTAAGCTGGCAAGCGGGTTCATGAGTGGATTCGGATGGGAAATCCAGGAAAAGGACAAGCGGAGCATGATGATTCTCAACAATCTTACGAAGTGGCTGGTCCCTCAGAAGATATTCCGAGAGCTCATGATCGTGGGGGTCCGGTTTGACATTTGTCTGGATCCCGAGAAGCTCATGACATTACTTAAGAGAAGCGTTAACGAAGGAGACAACGACTACATCAAGAGTCTCTATATGAATGGAGTCAAATACTTGAACTCCAAGTCGCCCTATGAGGTAAGGGTGATTATAGCGTTGGAGCCCACCAACCAGAATGTGATTGGAAGCATCCTTCTATTTACTAACAAGTCCAGGTTTGCCAAGTTTTTCCCATTCCTTGATGAAGCTACGGATGACGATTCGGGGTTGGTGGGAGCCATCATGGGACCCGTGATTGATCCCTTGTACTCCAACTTGACGGGAATATTCAAGTTTGGATTAATTTGCAGTGGAATCACCTTCATGAAGTCGGGGTTCTCCGACGAGGCCCATGGGGGCGTAATGAACCAGGTTGTGTTTGGTGGAGTGGACGAAAAGTCCGTTCAGGGAGTGAAGGAGATCGGCTTTGACGTTTGGAAGGAGTACGGCGGACCATACGACGTGAAGGAACCGTCCTTGATATCGGGATGAGCTTACCTGGTGAACAAAACGTGAAGAAACCGTACTTGATATCGGGATGAGCCTACTAGATCGACACAAGGACGCACCATGGCTACCCACATAATCAGACCGCGTGAATGTACCCGGGACCTCCTTGTTCCAATCCCTTAGCCCCCTACTCTCCTTAAATGACGGTGACTGATGTAATATACTACTATTTAGACCCGGTGTAGCTACGTAATCTGGTCTTATCGGGCACAGTGCCCAAAACCTGATGAGGTTGAGGTCGCAATCACAGGATGCGGGACTTTTCACAAGCTGGCATCCGAGACATTTGGAAACCGACGGTGTGCCCCGCCAGCCGGAGCAAAGCTCACATCCCCAAATGATGGGCTGGGCCGCTAAAATTTTGGCCAGCTTCCCAGACTCCGCCCGCTGCCAAAGAATCCCCCCATGCCTCCGCTTTAGGGCCCAACGCCGTGTCCCGGCTGATCTCGTATCGTAAAGCCAAGAGCCCTCTCCAAACCACCCGCCGGGCCCCGGATAATTTCGTAGCGTCCCAGACCACAGCCCTCCATGTCGACCCCTATGGGGAAGGAGGAGATGGTCCCGGGACCCCATCCTACCGGGGCAGATCACGCACGTGACATGTTCCGGGTGTCCGAGGCGGCTGGAGCCCGCAGAGTCTGTAACCAGCGGACAAAGCTCCCTCCGCCCGGGCGCGGAGAAGGGGAGCAAGCAATCTTACGTAACCATAAGCGTGTGGATTATGTAACTCCACCAGCGTCTTACGTAACATATGATCTGAAGTTACATAAGCCTATAGGGGAAGATTACTTAATTCCCAAACGGTTCCGACTCCCTCCGTAGAACCCGGTTTGCTCCTTTCCCCAGACTTTGGTCGTAAGAGGTCTCCACAAACCCGCGGGCATAGTCCGCTTCCATTGCTCCGGGGCCTTCATCTCTATAAATACTGGATGAATCCGGAGGTGATGTTTTGACTCTTTATTAAATCAACAAACATGTCTCCTGCTGCTGTTGAAAGTTCCATTAACTTTGATGGTCATCCATCGATCAAGTCTACCCAAGACCCTCTCGTTAAAAAGTTGAGTCTTGGACCAGAAACCATTATTCGTCACAACGCCCCTCCTCCAACTCTCTACGAAGACGGTTTGTTGGAAAAGGGCACTACCATCTCCTCCACTGGTGCTCTTATGGCGTACTCCGGTAAGAAGACTGGCCGTTCTCCAAAGGATAAGAGAATTGTGGAGGAGTCAACTTCTTCCCACAATATCTGGTGGGGACCTGTTAACAAGCAAGTCGACGAACTCACGTGGAAGATCTCCCGTTCTCGTGCTCTCGATTACCTCAGAATCAGAGAAAAGTTGTTTGTTGTCGATGCTTACGCTGGTTGGGATCCTCGCTACAGAATCAAGGTGAGAATTATCTGTGCCAGAGCCTACCACGCCCTCTTCATGACCAACATGTTGATCAGACCAACAGACGAAGAATTGGAGAACTTTGGTGAGCCAGACTTCACCATCTACAACGCCGGTCAGTTCCCTGCCAATGTTCACACCAAGGGTATGACTTCCTCTACCTCTGTTGAAATAAACTTCAAAGACATGGAGATGGTTATCCTCGGTACCGAATACGCCGGTGAAATGAAGAAGGGTATCTTCTCAGTTATGTTCTACCTTATGCCCATCAAGCACAAGGTGTTGACTCTTCACTCTTCTTGTAACCAAGGTACTGACAAGGGTGACGTGACTCTTTTCTTTGGTTTATCCGGTACTGGTAAAACCACGTTGTCTGCTGATCCTAACCGTAAGTTGATCGGTGACGACGAGCACTGTTGGTCTGACAACGGTGTCTTCAACATCGAAGGAGGATGTTACGCCAAGTGTCTTGACCTTTCTCAAGAAAAGGAGCCAGAAATTTTTAACTCCATCAAGTTTGGTGCCATTCTTGAAAACGTTGTCTACGACCCAATCACCAAGATCGTCGACTACAGTGACTCCACCATTACCGAAAACACTAGATGTGCTTATCCAATTGACTTCATTCCATCTGCCAAGATTCCATGTCTTGCTGACACTCACCCATCTAACATTATTCTTTTGACATGTGATGCTTCGGGTGTATTACCTCCAGTTTCGAAGTTGACCAACGCTCAAGTTATGTACCATTTCATTTCTGGTTACACCTCCAAGATGGCTGGTACCGAAGAAGGTGTGACTGAACCTCAAGCTACTTTCTCTGCCTGTTTCGGACAACCCTTCCTTGTTTTGCACCCAATGAAATACGCACAACAATTGTCTGACAAGATTTCTCAACACAACGCTAACGCTTGGTTGTTGAATACCGGATGGGTTGGAGCCTCCGCTGCTAGAGGCGGAAACCGTTGTTCATTAAAGTACACCAGAGCTATCTTGGATGCCATCCACTCTGGTGAATTAAACAAGGTTGAGTACGAGACTTTCCCAACCTTCAACCTTAATGTTCCAAAGAGCTGTCCAGGCGTTCCAAGTGAAATCTTGAACCCAACTTCTGCCTGGAGCGAAGGTGAAGCCTCTTTCAAGAAGGAAATCAACTCATTGGCTGCTAAGTTTGCTGACAACTTCAAGAAGTACTCTGACCAAGCCACTTCTGAGGTCCAAGCTGCTGGTCCAGATGTGTAAGTAAATATAATGCATGGAATACGAAAGAGTATGTAGGCGCGAGAGAGGGTTGGGTGAAAAATGGAGAGGGGTACGCGTAAAAGAAGATAGTATGCGTGAAAGTAACAGAATAGGTCAGGTGAATGACAGAGGGCGTAGGCGTGTGAAAAACAAACGGATCAACCATTGCAACACGCTGTGTTGTCATCGCAACCGGAGTTGAGTTTCTGGAAGTATACCCTGAATGGTGCCGAGGAAAAGAAGGTGCATACACGTCAAAGGCGGTTGCACGGCTATAAAGAAAGCGGCGAGGCCGACGGTGTACATTCAAGCACATGGACAGAACATGAGCATCCGGAGCAGGGCTTAGTGAGATAAGCGCCATCGCCACGTTGGAGAGTTGGACTAGTGAGGTCATATGTGGGACAAGATCCAACACGTTGGAGGTTTGGCACCCAGAATACGCAAAGATGTAGCCAGCGAGGACAAGGTGAGCTAAGAGAGAATGGACAAGATGAGCTAAGAGAGAACCGACAATATGAGCGAGTAGTGAAGGGTCTAGACAGCGAGAAGAGAAGCCTCCGGTTTTGACACCTGATGGCTATGGCGCCTAAGCAGTAAACCAGGCACCCAGCTCACATGGCAGCTCACATGGCAGCTCACATGGCGGATCATTAAGGTTCAGACGGCTCGTTGAAGTGTGACGTCAACACAGAAGCAACTTCGCAGAGACGACGTCGACCCAGAGGCATCAACCCAGAGGAATCAACCCAGAGACACCACAGGCGTGGCATTGAACCTGTGGAGCACCTTCTTCCACCTCGTGAGTGAAGACCAGCCCGGGATGCAGCAGAGGCAAATTGCAGCTACGCCCAATACCTTGAGTTGCAGCAAGAATTACCGGCCCACCAGCATCATTCACGTGGTTGCATGCCGACCCTTCATGCCAAACTCAGTATGTAACAAGCTTTATCGCCCGGTGATTCAACGCCGTGCACTCTTGGCCTCTGGCATCTGAAGGACGGATCCAGGCTCCGATTTGTAACCGACCCCGATCGCTCTCTCGTGCCCGGCTGAAGAGTTGTTGTAGCAAACCAGAACCTTAATCACCCATGGATGCAAAGCGAAGGTAACGTGAAATAAGTTCAGTCCCAGAAAAATGGCCAGCTCAAGTGTACTAGCTAGCGTTACTCCACATTCTTGTCAGAACAAAGCAATGCCCGACCCATTTGCCTCTTATGTCCGATTGTTAGGCCTTGGCTCCAGGACCCCAAAATTGTCGTAGAACCTGGCGGCTATAGTGCTTAAATACAACGGTGTTAATAGTGGGGAGGTGGGGAGTATCTTCACATGCATCTTTTCTGCGACGCTCATATTGCTCGCTTAATCTAGATAAAGCCGTTACAGGTAGACTTTTGCATCAATTGTTTGATACCAAAACAAATCTAATTTACAGTTTGGTTAGTTGGAAAGGGCACCCGATCTGTCATGCACTCCCATCTTGGCCGCCTCTGGAGCCTCAATCAGCACGTCAACGCGGCAACTCACCCACCGATATGTCCTCAGCTCCCTGTGAAAATCTCTATCAACCGTCCCACTGTGTAAAACCAGTGTGATAATTGACATCTGACGCCCTCCGCCTGGAAAATAGGGTTCCAACCGGCCCCAACGATAAAGTCACCGACGCAACAACCATTCATGGCTAGCCCGTGGTCGCAATCTTCACCTCAACGACATTCCTCATTGCTTCTTACCATCCCGTCAACAGCCCACCAGCTCTCCATTTTTCACCGCTAAACTCCCGGATTCAGACTTAAGTCGGCCCGCAACCGCAACTGGAGGCTTCTGTCAGAAATCCAGATGCTCCTCAATGAATATCACAGATTCTGGGGGCTCAAGTCGCAGAAGCCGTAAAATCCGTGTCGTGCATAAACCCCGCAGGTATACACTTGAGGGGATTGTCCCAGCACATGAAAGTCTATATAAATGGAGCTTGATTTTCCAATCATCTTTTCTCATCATCATGGAATTCCCAGACTACTTTAAAACCTGGTGGGTGGCCTTATTGGCTGCCTATGTTGTGTTCATCGTCCTCGCCAAGGTTCAATATGCTCGTGCAGCCAAGAGGCTAGGATGCAAACCTGCTCAGTCCGTCCACAACGACGGATGGCTTGGGTTCAAGATGATGCTCATTTTGCTCAAACACAGGAAAGATGGCACATTCAACGACTACTCCCACGACAGGTTTGAGGAAGTCAAGGACACGAGCAAGCTTATGGTTGCTGGTAGTGAATTGGTCCTTACCAGAGACCCAGAGAATATCAAGGCCGTGCTTGCTACTCAGTTCAACGATTTTGCTCTTGGAGACCGCCACAGCCAGTTCAAGATTCTTTTGGGTGACGGTATCTTCACTCTTGATGGAGCTGGATGGAAGCATTCAAGGGCCATGTTGAGACCTCAATTTGCCAGAGAACAAGTGGCTCACGTTCAGTCACTTGAACCCCACCTCCAAACTTTGATTAGGCACGTCAAGAAGCACCCTGGAAACAGTCAGTTTGATCTCCAGGAGCTATTTTTCCGTTTCACCATGGACTCAGCTACCGAGTTTCTCTTCGGCGAAAGTGTCATGAGCTTGAGAGACGAATCAATCTGCTCCGTGGACGAGCTCCCCAGTGAGATTCCTGGCCAAAAAGAGTTCGCCCATGCTTTCAACACCTCCCAGACTTACCTCGGTACCAGAGCTGTTGCGGTGAAGTTTTACTTTTTGGTGAACAATGCTGAATTCAGAAGATGCAACCTGATTGTCCACAAGCTTGCCAACTACTACGTGGAAAAGGCGCTAAGTTTGAGCCCCGAAGAGTTGGAAAAAGCATCCCGGGGTGGTTACGTCTTTCTTTACGAACTTGCAAAGCAAACCAGAGACAAAACCGTGTTGAGAGATCAGCTTCTCAACATTCTCGTGGCTGGAAGAGACACCACCGCAGGTCTCCTCTCGTTCACCTTCTTTGAGTTGGCAAGAAACCCCAGCATCTGGGAGAAGCTCAAGGCCGATGTTTACGAGAACTTTGGTAGTGGCGATAACGTTGATGTCGAAAGTATCACCTTCGAGTCCCTAAAGAAGTGTGAGTATTTGAAGGCTGTTATTAATGAAGCTTTGAGATTATATCCATCGGTGCCTGCCAACTTCAGAGTGGCAACCAAGAACACATCCCTTCCGAAGGGTGGGGGAGAGGATGGCCAATCGCCTATCTTCATTCCTAAGGGCCAAAGAGTGGCCTACAACGTTTACTCTACCCACAGAAACGCTGCCGTTTACGGAAAAGACTCTCTTGAGTTCCGCCCAGAGAGATGGTTCGAACCAGAGACCAGAAAGTTGGGCTGGAACTTCGTTCCTTTCAACGGTGGTCCTCGTATTTGTCTTGGTCAACAATTTGCGCTTACCGAAGCTTCTTATGTCACTGCTCGTTTAGCCCAAGTGTTCCCCAATATCCAAAGTTACGACACCGAGTATCCGCCTAAGAAAGTCTCGCATTTGACCATGTCGCTACTCAATGGTGCTCAAGTGGGTTTATGGTAAGTATTCTTGATAAGTATTTATGATCATGTATTGTATTGATGTTATTTATTGAAACCAGTGCCGCCTTCTCCTTCATTACCGGCCACTTGTAGCTCCCCGCTCGGCCCAGGATGGGCCTACCTCAAAATCTGACGCGTCCGCCGTGGGCCCGTTTGCTTTTGTCGCGGATCGGACGTCGTGCCACCTGCTCGCGTCTCAGACCACTCGCCCCAACCCACTGCGCTCATCTTTATATCACGTGCTTCAATATCAAAACATTTTCTCTTCACCATGTCTGATCTATCGTGGCAAATAGCACCCTTTCTCAAGTGCTACACCGCCATTAAGTTTCGGAACGAGGTTCCAGAGTCAGTTTTTGAGTCCATCAAGCTGGATGTTGTTGCACTTTTGGAGGTTCCCGGCAAAAATGACGGCAGTCGCCAAAAACTAAACTTGGGCAACGAGTCAGTCAAAGTGGTGTCCATCAACGACCAGGACTACGAACTTAACCGTCCTTTCGTGGAAAACGCCTTCTTGTTGGCTGCGTACCTTGACTTGGACGAAATATGTGCATCTTCCATTCTTTTGTCCTGTGAAGATAAACAAAACATTGGCGTTACTCTTCTAGATAGTGGGAAGTTGGCGTTTTTTCAACGTTATGATTACATTTTGAACATTGTCGGGTACTTGGTTCTGCAAGAGCGATTTGACTTGGTGGGTAGCCCTTCCCGCCTCATCGAAGTGATCCTCAAGAGCTACACCCGTCTCTATAAAATGATGTCAACACTCAATGAGCAAATCGACAAACAAAAGGTCACCAGTGACATAAATAATTTGCCTTTCGTGAATTCCGTCGTCTACACTAAGAAGCAGCTTTTCAACTGTCATCAATTGCTTCTGGAGATCCTATTTCAGCTTGTGGATGCCCCCTCCTTCGCCGAAGACCGTTTCGACTTGTACAAGAAATTGGTGGCCCACATCAAGGCCAACTTGGATGACGATGACTTACTCACCGGTCACTATCTTCCGGTGTTGATGAGAATTCTCTCAGATCTCTCTTCTTGGAACCAAGCCCACGTCGAAGCCTTCTACAAGGAGTTGACCACCCAGATCAATACTGACTATGCCAAAATCAACGTCGATGATGAGGTCGATATCTCACAGTCCTCATTCAAACCATTTGAGCTGGTCCTTCACCTCATCTTTTTTACCAACTTTATTGTCTGGTGTAAAGACTCCGATGCACTCACCTCCAAGTTTGACTTTAAGGACGATATTGTCAAGTACATCTCCTATACTATCAACTACGGAGTCATGGAAAAACTTTTATGTTTGGCTGCCGACCTGACCCATCCTAAAACAAAAACATTGCTCGAGTTAAGTCATCTTTATGATTTCCGCTCCTTGCTTCAACGAAGTTTCCCTCCTCTCAGCACGAAAAAGCTTAAGTATTCTGGCCATGACGAGCTAGAATCTGCCCTCAAAGTTAGGCCAGAGTTTTCTAATGTCAGCATGCTTCTTGATGTGTCCTATTTTCAGCTCTCTTCCAATATCAAAGAGTCACTTCTAGCTCCATTATTGCACAACTTCTTCTCCAAGTTCATAAACAATGCTGCCATTGTCCTTATATCTCTTCGCGACAGTGAGGAGGACTTCCTTCTCCTGTTTATCAACAAACGTCAACTTGATGAAACATCTCAAAAAGAGGAGGATTCTTTCGATTCTCGCAAAAGCCCTTCGTCGAAGTCTTCCGATGATATTCTTGCGCCTCACGAAGTCGATCTCAATGAAATAGCACCACGAGCAGACCTCGAACGGTTTTACCTCGCATTTGTATACACTTACAGTCATCGGGAGCAGTTTGGCTCCGAGATCTGGGGCGAAGAACTTGCAGGGCTCATCAACTGGGGTCTTGGGAATAATACTTCGCCTTTGATAACCGCAACATTCTGTATGCTCTTGGGATCTTTGGCCACGTGTGGGGATGGCTCAAGAATCTGGGATATCTTGGCCCACAACAATTCATTGAAGAAAAATGACTACTCCAAGGTTTCCATTGATCTGATTCTTGACTCTCTTGACTACTATCACACTTCTCTCACCGAAAGCTTTGAGTCGAGCCTTTTGGAACAGCTCAACCAACAGAAGCAAGATCTTTTTTCCACCTCTCGTGGTTCTGAAAACAGCCGGTTAGCTGTGGTAATTGAGCTCGGCGAGAATTCCTTGGTTTTCATGTCTGGTTTTCTTCAACTTATTGCATCAATTGTGGGAAATTCATCCCGCGAAGTAAGGGAATTGGCATATGCCCGCTTTAGCCCTATCATCCAATCATTTTTGAAGTTTGACAACTTGATTGTTTCCAGCAAGAACGTCGTTTTGAACACCAACCAGAAAAATGATGTCAATATCGAAATTGACGAAGAGTCCCGTACCATTCTTGTTAATCTTCTTCTTCATCTCCTTGGAAAATTTGTGGACGATAACTTAACCCTTCGATACCGTATTTGGGAAGTGGTGGACCGTTGGTTGTGCCATAATTTGGAACTGTCAAAACCAGATAACAATGAAGTGAGCTCTTATGTCAACAGCTCTTCGAGCTCTACTGGATCAATCAAGGTCAAATATCACCCTCGAGTACTTAATATCCAGCAGGGATTTTCGACCAATTTAACCCATCTTTCTCAAGTGACTAACTTCATCCAATTACTCCAGGGTCTTCTCCTTCCTGCTGACGAACACAACAAGGCTTTCCGCACCTACAAACTTCTTTACCCCTCTGATTTAGGTGCTTCGCATCGTCCTTCCAGCGCCATTGGTGTCTGGCCATATATACAGTACCTTCTTGTGGAAGTTTTCGGTAACTCCATAAAGTTGGCTAACTCGGAAGTCAAGACCAATCTCCAAACCACCGTCCTTGAAATTATCATAACGGCACTCTCCGAGCTTGACTGGAAATTCATTTTGTCGACCCCACTGCTAGTAAATGATTTCAATTTGGACAATTTGGTGGATGAGGGCATATCATTCCCTTTGTTTATTAAGCTTCACCATTCTGTGTCCGTATTAAATTTTCTCAGGCATGAAAAGACATACACAACCTTGTTTTCAATTGTTGACATTGGATCTGAAGTAATCACGGACAACCATCAACTCGAGGAGTTGGTGTTCAATGCATTGACTGTTCTCTTACAGGCCCTTGAGTTACAACCAACTTACAAGGAGATTTTTCTTTCTCTCAAATCGAAGGAGGATTTCGCTTCCAAGAATATTGGTCCTGGGACCGCCATGAGTCTCGTTCTTTCCAGCCCAAAGTCTGTCTACGATAACATCTACCACCAGGGACTTGACGGACATACAGATTACAGCGAGATCCTTCTTTTCCATCTTCAAAGCATTGCCCACTTTGCTCTTTACGTTGGGAATTGTCATGTCGAAATTTCTCGTCTCGGTATCAAGTTACTTCACACTACTAGTCAAATTCCTCTCTTTGGCAGTAAGAATACCGAAGACCCTCTTCTCAATAGAAACAGGCTCCTCACTATCCTAGAAACCATCGACGAAAGCCAGAAGATCCAACATGCCTTCATGACACAAATTGATGACTTAAATGGGTCTTTGGATGTGAAATATGCAATCTTACGCTTTTTGAATGATAACATCGTTAACCAGCCCACTGCGGCCCACTTTCTTTTAGGTTTCGACATCAGAGGGGGGATCCTTAGATATCCGATCGACAAGCAATCAAAATCTCCTCTTGAAAGCATATTGGGTCTCCTTGACTACTCTCTTAGCTTGGTTTCGGAAATCGACTATGCAAATGGGTATACTCACATTATTGATGTTGGTCCAGCAAAATTGACCAGCTTGATTCTCGAGCTTCTTGTGAAGTTGTGCCGTCATCCTATCAGCTCAAAGGTAGCTTTAAGAGCTCTCAGGGACAACGATGATCTTTTCACTAAACTTCTCACCACCCAACCAAAAATTGACTCAGCAACAACTTGGTTTGCTCATTGCTTCAACGGGGATCTTTCGGGAAACAATGAATTTGTGAGCCTGAAACAAAGTCTCCAGTCGTTCTTTTCATTCCTTAGAGGAAGAGATCTCATGCTCCAATACCTATCTCTTGAACTTCATGATATCTCCGCTGTTTCCAAAAAAGACTACTATGTTGAGATGTTATTGAGCGGCGAGGGTCTCCTCAATGGCAGCGGGCGTATTTTGAATTTGCTCGATGTTGTGGATTTTTCGTTCTCTAACTTCGAGGCTCGTCCTGGTGAGTATTCCAAGTATAACATCCAGTTGATCTCTCAAGAATTGAAAAAAGAACACGACGACGAGGTTGATGGTGACGGCATTCTTTCCAAACTATACAAGTTGCTCTGCAGCCATGCCAATAAGGGCTTACTTACTAAGGATGCTCGGGTGTCGTTTTCAGAAGAGATCATGATGGAGGCAACGTCAATGGAATCCTTATTGACTAAGGTCATAACATCAAATCGTCTCAAGGAAGCTCAACTTGCCCTTTTGCATTCGTGGGTTCAAGTTATTCAGGTGCTAATAAATCAAGACGTCAAGCGCAAGGGCGACTTCATTCTTGAGGTGCTTCAGCTAATTCTTCCGAAGATCAATGATTTCTTCGAAACCAACATCGCATTTGCCGAAGAGCTCATTTCTCTCTGTGTGCTCCTCTTTGATGTCTATGAGACCGATAGTAGTCACCTCGACCGACTTGTGCCTCTCTTCAAGACGTGCATTAATGGAATTCTTTGTTCGAACTCCACTCCGTCTCTTCGGGCTGATCTTTACATCCTCTCGAACAAGTTTCTCCAAAGAAATTTCTCGAACCAAAAGCTTTTGAGCCAAATCGCCAATCTTTTCAAAGTTATTGATAAAAAGTACATCAACATCATTTGCAATGACCTGATTTACTCGGAAGGGAGCCCCCGGATCACATCCATCATTTTCCTTGAGTCGTTAATTCATCTCTCGGAAAGCACCCTTGATCTTCTTATCCACAACAACAGCCTCTCGCTTCTCATAAGATCACTCAAGAGAACCGATGATATGATCGAGATGTCTGGCGGTGGTGTTAACGTCGAGACATTACTCTATGAGCTCACGGCGTTTAAGTGTACGCTCTATCTTTTGGTCAGGGTTTCCCAGGTCAGAAGTGGTGCCAGCCAGTTGATTCAGCACGAGCTTTTTCCAATCATAAAGCAATTGAAATTCTTGGACGTGGACCCCGATCTTGGGGTCAACCTCAAAATCTCCCAGTCCAGTGAAGACGACAGCGCCGTTGTGAACTTGGCACTTGACTCTCCTCTCAACTTTCAGGGTGACAATAGCGACTCTATCTCTTACTACGAGTTCTTGGTGCCAGTGTTCCAGCTCATCACTGGCGTATTGCTTTCGATGGGCCCTTCTTACAAGCCGTGCATTGAGCAAACAAATGATTTGATGAAGCACTTCAACCGCCTCGTGGTGGGTATCATAAAGAGAGACGTCTTGGTAGAGGAGAAGGGCATTGAGCGGCTGGAGGGATTGGACGAGCTTGTAAAGCTATTCACTCTTCTCAATGCTTTGACTAACTAATTGTGTATACTTTGCTAAATTTAGATCTAGTTTATAAGTCGATGCAGTAAGGGTTATTCTATTGGGTATTTTTATATAGTGTCGTAAGGTCATTAAGAGGACCACTCCCAGGTGATGTCGATTCTGCCCAAGCTGGTGTCAGCGAGTTCTTTGAATGCAGCAGGAGACAAGTCGAGGTCGTTCTCGGAGCACCCTTGGCAGCTGTCAACGACGGTCACTTCAACTGAGCGGTCGGAGTAGTAGGCAGTGATCTTCTTTCCACAGTATCCGTTATTATTGGAGTTTCCGTCAACGGTTTTCTGGTTGTACTTGGAAGTGGCAATGGCAACAATGTAGTCAGAGTCGGAGTTGGTGTCACCGCATGCACCAAGGCCAGGGGTGTAGAAAGTTCCTTCTCCGGAGTAGGAGCCGGATTCAGTGGAGCCGGCAGTGCTGGTAGTGGAAGACGTGGAAGATGTGGAGGTGGTGGCGGCCACGGCAGAAGTAGAGGTTTGCGCCGTAGCAGTGGACTGAGTGTTTGCAACTAAGGTAGACTGGGTGGCGGCAGCCAAAGTCCAGGGTTGGGCGATGCTTGTGAAGGTGGTTGGAACGAAATTAGTGGAAGCGCTTTCAGCGACCTCAGGGTACGCAGAGACCGATGCTTGGTGGACAGCAGTGGAGGTGGGAGTTTCTTCTGGGTCGAACTCTGCAAGCGACGCGGTAGCAATGGTGTAGCCAGGGCCCGGGACGGTGGTGAAGTGGGTTTCATACACAGTGACAATGGCTGGGGCAGGAGCGGCAGCAGCCAACATTATGAGGGCAAGCAATACGAAGAGTTGCATGGTATAAGGAATGTGGGTAGTAGGGGTAAGGTGAAAGGAGTGACAGAAGGAGTAAGGAACGACAAAAGATCGAGGCCGGTATCAGATGATGCAAAGATTTGGATGAGATGAAAAGCTAGGGAACAAAGTTTGGGAAATTTGTTTTGTCTTTTATATTTCTTGCTTTCTGCCATCCATGCCCCCTGGCAGGAACAGTATGCGGTAGCGGTGGGGAAAATGTATGATTGCAAAATTTCAAGGGTGGTACCTGCGGCGCGGGTACGCGGTACCACACCGCGAAAAATACCGTTGGAAGGAGACATGTATGGGGCCGGGCCCGTGTGAAACAAAATAGAGAGGCACAGCCAAGGGGGCATTGAAGTGAAACTGTTTTATGGGGGAATGCAAGCCGTGCGATCTGAAACATTCACCTTGTCGGTTTGGATCGACACTGGTGAGACAGGCAGGCGCCGTGAAATGACACTGGTGCGAGAAGTGGGCGGCAATGGTGCGCCAAAGGAGGTAGTCGAAAATTATTCGAAAGGACGAAATCCAACGAGACAGTGGAATGTTACTAGAGAGGACAAAGTCCAGCGAGATGGGTATATTACCAGACAGGACAAAGTCCAACGAGATAATGGAGTATTATTCGGGAAGACAAAATAGCCTACCGGTTGAGGTTGGTGACAGACAGGGCTCAGGATCTAGCCTCGAGACGTGGTTGTTGTGGGAACCAGGCCGTTTGGGCGCCAGGAGAAAATAAGGTGGCCCCATTTCGCAGTTCCAGTTCTAGAAGTCCTCAACAATATGGCGTTTCCGTAGTCAGTGCACTGGCACCGGGAGATGTGTGTGCCTGTAGCTTCCCTGACAAGAGGTAATCGTGCTACACACGCGGCTCCGGACTTTCCTTGTGTTGATGTTCACGTTGGGCGAAAAGTCAGAATTTCAGCAAATGATGGTTTTTGGCTGGTATATCTCGTAAATTAGAAAACTCTTTCAGAGGCCGTCCACCACGCCGACTCCTGCTCTCAGCTGGGTTCGGTGGTCACAGTCATCTCCTGTCCCTCTCTGTCCCCCTTTCCTTTCTGTAACACAAATCGAGCATTACTTCGTCTCGAGCACCCAAAGCATCGAAATGGGTGGCAGGCGGCTGTAGATCAGCGGCTACGTGCAAAAAACAAGAGCGATAGGCCCGTACCCCGGAGATCGCGTGGCAGAGAAGGATGAACATCTTGGAGTCACAACCCACGCGATTACTAGTGGACCTCCTAATATTGTATATCTGTTTATTATGCTATGCTAGTCGATGCATCGATCACTAAATATAGTTTCGAGTTGAGTAAAGAGCCATTTGCTTTGAAACGAAGTCAACCCAATTGTCTTGGCCCGAAGCCTCATATTTCGATCGTCCGTCACAAGAATACAGTATTTGAAGAGCTTGGCGGTCTTTGCGTTTAAGACAAGGCTCTTGTTGCCATTGAGCGTCATGTTCAAACCCTTCATGAGCTTCTTTCCGATCTCGTCATGCTCGTTGACGGAATTTAGAATCGTTTCATCCACATTACTTCTCCAGTTGGAATTGTTCTCAAACTCTGCAGTTTCATTAATGTCGGTAGCCACAGTTCCGTCAAACCTCAACGGAAGAATCTCCTTGGTGAGGTTGAGTTCCCGAATGATGATCACCGATCTGGTCGCAGCGTCGGCGATTGCCGCCTCTGCGCTCTTTCTTAATGATCTTAATTCTTGAAACACAATCAACGGGATCGATATCTTGAAGACGCCATTTCTAATACACTTGAATATTCTTCCACAATGCTTGAGCCAGATGTTGGTGTCCAATGTCACATAGGTGATATTGGAATCCATGGAATCACCGAAGTCTCCCTCAATCTTCCTGACAGGAGAGGTTACCATGTTCAAGTCTCCGTAGAACTCCTCTCCCATTTGTCTAGCTTGATCTATCGCAAGTTGGTGTTGGTGCTGATGGTACATGATGTGCGACGACTCCTCATCGTCGAATTCTGAGTCTGCATACCCTTCAAGGTCTTCGTCTTCCACAATTTCATCTCCAAACTCCACGATCTCCTCGCCTTCTTCATCCTCATACTCCTCATTAAGACTAAGCCGGAACCAGTGTTTGTCCTTGTCGTATGGGCTCAAAGTTTCAACCGTACTTTTGTTGACGAGATTGTTGGCAGATATGGGGATGAAAAAGTTATTCTGGATTAATCTTCCATCTGAGAAAAGAAATTCTTCGATTCTGGAGTACGGGATGTCGCTGGGATGAGGATCGGAAGACACCAACAAATCAATGTCGTTGTAAATCTGGGAATCAAACGCAAACCCGTCAAACGTCCGTAAAAGACCGAATTTATAATTGTCGGCGAGGAATCTTGCTAAAAGTACAATCCGAACAATTCGTTCGTCGTTATCCTGTTCCAGTTGCTCTTTCTTCTTGTCATTGGTGGAAGTCATATTAACAATGGGACTAGTGCCACAAATGGGCAAATCGAAAAGATTGGGGTTGGCCACTCCTGACGATTCGACATCCGTGTAGTCATTCTTGGTGGCAACAAAGTCAAACCAAAGAGTTCCCCAGCACTTCCAAATTTCTGGAAGAAACTCGTTTTCGTTGAAATGTTGAATGTAATTTGGGTGGTTGATGAGATAGTCCCGACACATGTCTGAGAGCTTTTGACTGTTCTTACAGACAGCCACCAACGAATTGAGGTAGTTGATGAACAGCTCCCAAGGAAATAATTTGCGGAACAACCAAAGAATCATATTCTGCGACGTAGAGTTTCTTGCCGAAGCTTCGCCAACGGCAATCATGAAGTAAATCCATACTAGCACATGACAGGTACTAGCCTGTTTGGGACCAATTAAGTAATTGTTGAGGATGCGAAAGGAGAGCTCCAACACTGACTTATTGATAAACCCGAGAGTATAAAACCAGTCATTGACACTCAAATCATTGGCCGTAATTGTCTGTCCATCAACACTGCTGTTTGCAATGTTGGTTAAACCAATCTTGCTCTCTTCGGTGGCGGAATTGCCACGAGACTTTCTTTTTCTATCCTTTTTATCCTTGCGCTCCTTAAGGGCTTCAGGAAGCTGGAAGATCTTGGCGAATGGATTGCGAGCATCACCGAACCCAACAAGATGATTGATATTGGCAATCGCAAACAAGGGACCCTTGTTGAACCAGAAATTCATCTTCTCGATGCTATTAGAATTGATGCTTGACTGCAGAGGATGGCCCTGTTGTTGTTGTTGCTGCTGTTGCTGCTGCTGCTGCTGGATGTAATAGGGATGAGCAGGATCATTGGGAATGCCATTGGGAGCAAAGACCGCTCGAGTAAAGAAGTTGTAGCCATTGGAATCAGAGCCAAAAGTGAGTCCATAACGGGTGACAAGGTCAATTCCATATTGCAATTGACTGTCGTGAATGGACTCCGCTGGACCATCAGTAGCGTTCGTGGTCGAAGAGTAGATGCTTAACAACACTTTATGAATTTTGATGAAATCAATGATTGGGAGCTCGAGTAATGAAAGAATGTTTCTTTGTGTGCAGATGTTTTCCACCACGAGACGAAGATACTGTTGAGTTGGAACAAACGGATCTCTGCAAATGACACTCTTTCCGATGTTAACAAGAGCGTCTAAATTATCTTGCTGAACGGTACACATATGATAGTATATCTTTCCGTGGCCGTACAATGTTTTCATGCTGATGGAGTACCAATATTCTGCACTGATTTTCCAATCAATGAAGCGAGATGAATAAAGAGCAATGGCCATTCTGGAGAGATCGCCCAACTTTTCACACCACCATCCTTCCATTTCTAAGGCAGGATCAGTCAAGATGGAGATGATGTTAAAGCAGTATGCAATGAAACATGAACATATTTCATGATCTTGAAAAATATTAATGATGTTTTTGAGGACTTCGAGAAATCCAACCACACCATAAACCCACATTCGACGGGGAATTTTATATAAATCAACAATATTTTTGCCTGTTTTGAACTGAGTCAGATTGGCACTTGGCTTTAATGCAGTTATCAAAAAATCATAGTAATTATCAAGGAGAGTGACGTTATGGTGGTAAATAGTCCATAGATCGTTGCTGAGTTCGGAACTCTTATTAGAGATTTGCCCAAACATGGCCGAGGTTCCCCCACCGGTGGTTTGTTGATTAATCTTGATGGTAATTTCGATGCAACTTTTCTGGACAACCTCCTCATAATTGACAATATTTTTATACGTTTCCTTGAGTTTAGTGGCAAGTTGTTGTTCTTCTTCCGACATTGGACGTTCCTCATGCACGGTCTGATTGACAATCAGTTGAGATTGGGATTGTTGGGGCTGATATGATGGTTGGGGCTGGGACTGGTGAGGCTCGGAATCAGGAGAATCAGAAGTCTGATTAAACATGCTTGATACATTGGGAGAAGAGGGAACCTCGTAGGAAGAAGGCGTAGGGGTCTTCATGGGAGCAGAGGTTTGCTGCTGTAAGCGACGGACTCTGTCGTTGTAAGGCGGTTCAGTATCCACCGGGGATTGCATCAGCATTGGTATCTGAACAGGGTTGGGTGTTCTTTTGTTGCTGGAATTAATAACGTAGTTCAGCATGCTGTTCTGACGTTTTTGTTGAAGAGATCTGTAAGGGAGATCGTCATTCATCCTGAGGTGATACACAGAACAGGTGGAAGGGACGAGTTAGTGGTTAGATCAAGGAAGTGGCGGCTGGCCTGGCGGATGGATGTGTAATTGCCGATTTGTTGTTACTAAGCGCGACTGCACAGACTAGAGGAGAGCCGTGCACCAGAGACCAGAGAAGGAAAGACGACTAGACGAAAGTATGAAAAGAAGAGGGTGGTGGTGGTGCCGGAGGAAAAGAAGCAATGGAGGTTTCGTCGATGGCGGTTGGAGACTGGTGACTAGGGGGTGGAGGGGCACGGTATCTGAGGATGCGATAACACTATGCGCAAACAGGCTACATGGCTTACGAATGGGGCGAAGCGGAGCGAAGTCCCGAGCGCCTCAGTGCCCAAGGAAAGAAGCATGCTACAATGGGGCGGAGGGACAGGTACATGAGTGGAGTCAACGGGGGCGTTTGTGGTGGGCCAAGCGGGAGAGCATAATCGTACGACAGATGGGCAGGTTTTCAGAGGCCCAGGGTCTCAACGCAACGGCATGCCGGCGCAGCGATGCCCAGGACGGCAGGAGGCCGGGACGACGAGTGTGCTGTGTAGGCACCAGGGACGCCGGCCGTATAAGATTGCAGTGGGTGATCTACGGGTGTGTCCTGAGCGCTGGCGATGGTTCCACGGATTTGGCATGCGGTAGGCGGATGGGACATGCGATAGGCAGATGATGCTTACAAAATGGGGCGTGTAGGTGAATTTGCTCGTGAGGACTGGCCACTGGCCCACTGGCAACTTTACAAATGGCAGAACAGTCAGATGGCAGGACATACAATATGGAATGTTGGGCAGATGCATGAGATACACTAGGGCATGTCAGACAGGTGACAGGATATACACCAGGGCATGCCGCACAGATGACAGGACAGACACATGACTGTACAGGCAAGTGATCCGTCACCGACACTGGCAGTCAAACCACCAGCAGTCACCAGAACGACAGCCCCACATGTGCAGCCCTATCACACTGGGCAAGCACTAGACCCGGATGATGGTCACCGAAACATGAGTCACCGGAACATCAGGACCCGGACGGACAGCTCAACCCTACAGCTCTACACAAGGATGAATGACGTGCTGCGACAGTCTCTCTCTTCGACTTCTTCATTTGGCTTTCTTGGACTTGATATGCCTTCACCTGGACCTGGCCCCACTGCACTTCTTCATTCACCCTGACTCTTGCAATGTAGTCTTTATTAATCTGTAGCTATCATGAACATAAATATATCAAAACATGGATAACTGTTCTCTCGTAGACAGCACACGGATCACTTCAACTTCTTCTTTGGTCTCAATTGGTTACTGTGACCACACTTTCTCTTACGACAGTTGGTGGCTCTTGGTGGCAATCTGGCGTAACACTTACGACAGATGGACTTGTCACAGTTGTACTTGGAAGCAAGGATCTTCAACGATGGTTCAATCATTTGATGTAGACTTGTTGAATAAGTGGAAAGTTGAGAAGAAAAGTGGTTTTTTTTCCCTCGCAGACACACCAGATTGAAAAATTCGCCGCGCAAAGCGTGCGCGCACTCAGGGCACAGCCCTCGAGCGGCCGGGACTGCCAGATCACGTGCAGTACTGACTCCGCGTCACGTTCAAGTCACGTGCAGAGAGCGCCGTCTAGCCACGTGATGATAATTACAACCACCCACCAGTCACATCCTTATGAGTGAATCCAACCGCCAGGATGCTCCTCGCGGTGAAGGCGACCCGAGCGAGCCGCCGCAGATCTCAGTGTCCAGCGAATTGGCTCCTCCCGCTACTTCCAATTCTGGTGACGACGTTGATGAGGCAAATACCTCGGGAATCTTGCCCATTCCCACCTCGGGCTCTTTTGCAACTCCATCAAAGTCCTTGCCGGCGTTGAAGGACATCGAGCCAATCACCACTCCCAAGACATTCACGGTGGCCAGGGATCAGCCCGAGAGCTCGCCGGTTGTCCATAATAGCGAGGTCAATGATACTTTTGAGGGTGCCCAAACCCATCCCGATGGCATCACCGCCGACGACGAGGCCAATGATGTGGTGGCTTCGTTTTTGGGTGTGGACTCACTGATTCTTGATGCCATTGACCGGAACGGATTGATGAACCAGCTCCGTCGAAAGGCAATCCAGTTCGAGGAACTCAAGCTGGAGAATCAGTTTCTCAAATTCAACCAGGAGCTGGCCATCCAGGTACAGGAGAAGAAGGTGGCCATGCTTTCCAAGAAGATCGAGAAGCTCAATGCTGCCAATGACCAATTGACCCGAGAAAACGAAGAATTTGCCGCTGCCAAGCTGAGTCAACTGCAACTCGTCAACGCCCTAAAGGAGGAAAATTTCGCTATCTCAGAGAAACTAGCTCAGGTGGAAAGACAACAGACCGAGACCGACATGTCCTACAATTCGTCTATCTCGTCTCGTGACCTGGAGATCCGTAAACTCAACGAATCAAACCACAGACTCACCAAGTCCAGCATCGATCAGTCCCAGAAGCTTAATGAGCTTAGCAACCAGCTTAATGATGTCAATAATGAAAAGTTTTCCCTTAAGCTTGAACTCACCAAGACCTCCAACGAGTTGTCCTACTTGAAGGGTCAGAAGGAGTGGTACGAAACCGAGCTTAAGTCTGTCCAGGCTCAGTATACTGATCTCATCAAAAGACAGGAGGGCGAATTCGTGGTGAATTCCAACAAAATCGCCGCTCTTTCTTCCAAAGTAGGATCCTTGGAGCGTGTCAACAGCGACAAGCAAGACAGACTCGAAGAGGCTCATGTTCGCATTGAGAAGCTTGTTTCTAAGAGCTCTCAGTTAGAGAGTGAACTAGAGGTCGAGAAGATCAAGTTCAACAAGGATCTCACTAATAAGAATGAGCTCATTGAGGTTACAAACATCCAGTCCAAAGAACGATTGGAGAGAATCAACCAACTCGAGGCGTACGTGGAAGAGATCAAGACCTCTTTGGGCGACAACATCAATTTATTGACAGAAGAGGTCTCCAAGAAGGATGAACGTATTGTGTTCTTGGAAGAAAAGTTAGCCCGTACTGAAGAGGTGCTTGATGCGGAGCTACACAAGGATGGCGACTTGCCTAAGTTGGATTCTTCTGCCAGCATGATCTTATCCAGCGGACGCGGCGAGGGTATATCTCTCTCTGAACTCTATACTGAGTTCAATCATCTTAAGAAGCAACTCGTACTCGAAAGAAGTCAAAAGGAGCAGCTTTCATCGCAGCTCCAGGCATTCGTGTCCGAGTTAGAGAGCAAGAAGCCCGCCATTGCTAATTACAGAGAACAGGTTAGATTTTACGAGAATTCGCTCAAGGAGATGATTGGAAAGGTGGAGACCATTAGAATCGAAAAGGCAGATGCTCTCAAAGACGCTCAAAGATTGCGTTCTCGTCTCTCTGAGTACGAGAAGGAAGTATCACAGCTCAAGCAGTTATCCAAAGACCTTGGAAAGCAACTATGCTACTATCTTATCCACTCGAAAATTAATGAGGGTAACCAAGATCCTCTCACGGTTTCAGAGAGAAAGGCTATCGAAAGAATTCTCAACAAGTCTGGGAACACCGATGACTTTGAAACTGACTCCGATCGCCTCGTGTCCGAACGTCTTCTTGGATTTGCCAACATTGCCGAGCTTCAAACTAGAAATGAAGAGTTATTGTTGGCTATTCGTCAACTCACAAAGCAGCTTGAGTTGAAAGAACAAGAATCTCGTGAAATTGAGGCTTCCGCTATTGAAGAGGCTAAGGATGCCATCATCACACTCCAAAGTGAGCTCGATAGTGTTAGTCTCCGGTACGAAGCTGTTGTTCGAGAAAGAGACCTCCTCAAAAACTCCGACCGCAAGGACGGTTCTGAATCCAAGGTGTTGATTAGTTTCAATGAAGATCTTCAAAGGAAGCTCAAGGAAAGCGAGATTGTGCTCAAAAATCTTCAAGCCGAATCTAAGAAACGCATCGAAGACCTCAGTCAAAAGCTTAATGAGAGCAGAAACGAACGGGACAACCTTACTGTTCAATTGTCATCGCTCAAGCACTCTGTTGATTTGACGGAGGCTCGCTTCGAAAATACGAAACGATCTCTCGATAGCTCCCACAAAGAACTCGATCACTTACGTGGGGACATCTCTTTTTGGAAGCAGCAAGTTTCGAAGCAAGAAGCCCAATTGGTGGCCAAGTCTAATGAAGTTCGAGACTTGGAATCTAAGCGTGCTTCCGAGTCCATGGAGGTCTCCAACTTGCGGTCGCAGATCCAATTGCTCACTGCGACTCAGAAATCATTAAAGGAAGAAACGGAACAACTTCGAAAGGACAAAGTCAATTTGAACGAGTATTTGCAGAACTTACAATCTTTCATTAGTGAGAAAGATGCATTTAACCAGGAAATCAAGCAAAGATCCAAGGAACTCGAAGAGCAATATAGCAGCATCAAGGAGACCATTTCCGAGAAGGAAGAGCGGATTCGTATTCTCACAAGCCAGTCAGAGTTGGCTATTAATGCCCAGAATACTAAGCTTGAACAAGTGAACGAGTTATCACAACAGTTGTTGGACTCCAAGACCACCATACTCGAGAAACAGCGCCAAATTGATCAATTGACCATTAAAATCACCAGTCTCGAATCTCAAGCTGCTAACAACTCCATTGTGTCTCTAGGAGCATCCACCAGTGTATCATCCGGTGATGCAGAGGAAGTTGCTATATTGAAAAATGACCTTCATCACGCCCAAGAACAAGTTGCAGAGTTCACTAATATTGCTCAAGGAGCAGAAGAAGCTTTACGCAACGCAACAAACTCCTTTGAGCAATACCGTGACGAGGTCAAGGCCAAAGAAGAGCAGTTCAGCAACGAAAAGCAACAACTTAACGAAGATATTACTTCTCTCCGTGCCAACGTTGCCGAACTTAACGAGCAACTTTCTCAGATGCAAACCAGCGGCACTTCTGAAGTCGAGGAGCTCAAGATGCGTGTTCAGGAGTTTGAGCATAAAGCATCTTCATATGATTCTCTAAAGGCAGACTACGAGCAAAAGCTCAGTGCATTGAGTCAGGATCTCCGATCTCAGAGTGAGCTTTTGTCTCAAAACCAACAGAGATATCAAGAAAAGCTTGAAGAAAACGACCTGTTGACGAAGGAGATGTTCGCATTGAAAGAAAGTACCGAGTCTTTGGAAAAGAAGCTTTTTGAGCTTGAAACAACTTTAAAGACCACACAAAAGGAGCTCGAAGAGAAGGACAGCTCGTTTGCAATGGAGAAGGAGTCATTGGTTGAAGAGTTGACCGCTGGAAATGCTAAGATCAACGATCTCACTGATCAACAGAACATTCTTTTGAATCAACTCGAGTTGACTAAGCTGTCTGGTAATGGTGAAGACCAAGGCAATGACTTGAGAGAAGTCGTGTCTTATCTTCGTCGTTCTAAGGAAGCTTCAGATGCTGAAGCATTGGTGGCTAGAGACGAGCAGAAGATGGCAGAAAAGCAGCTTGAAACTGTCAAGATCGAGCTTGAGGCCGCTAAGTCTCAATTGGTTAAACTTAGAAATGCAGAGGTATCGCTTGATGTGGTGAATTCCGAGCACACTCGTGTTTTGGAGCAGTTGGAACAACTAAACATATTCCGGGAGAGTAACACCACGCTTCGAAACGAAAATAAGGCTCTTCTCAGCAAAGTGAATCAGTTGCAAAATGAACTTTCCAATAAAGAGGCGGTACCCCAGTCTGCTGAGAGTGTCACTAGCGACGTGGATGTGGAAGGTCTCAACCAGCAGATTAGGTTGTTGACTGAGGAGAACGAGCGGATGAAGACTCAACTCAGTAGCAACGAGGAGCTCACTGCCATGATGCAAAGGTTTGAAAACCTTAAGAACGAGTTCCGAACTAAACTCTCAACCCTTCGTGGTAAGAACAAGGAGCTCGAAAAGCAAATTGCCGAGAGCACCCAGAGCTCACTGGATGTTGAGGCCGCCAAAACAGCGGTTTTGCAGCAGGTGGAAGCCCTTACCAAGGAAAAACAGTCCCTCGAAGCCAAGGTCAAGGAGGTGACGGCTCAGAAGGAGACCGAGATCAACAAGCTCACGCAACTGCTTGCAAGTGAGAAAGAGAAGGCTAAGAAGGATTCTGGTCCATCAGAGGCCCAAATCAGGCAGCAGGTTGAGAAGGATGTCGGCGAGCGCCTTAACAAGGAGTATCAAGCCAAGTTAGAGGGCCAGCTTGGCCAGAAGAACAAGGAGATGAAAGATGCTACTGACAAGCTTCAAGCTCAACTCAAGCAAGCTACCGAGCAGGCAAGCAATGGAAACGGCAGCAGTGATGCGGCGCAGATTGCTCAAATCAAGAAGGAGTTCGAGGAAAAGCTTGCCAAAGAGAAGCTGAGCATTGAGAAGAAGCACGAGTTTAAGTTGAGGGTGTTGACGCGGAAGCTCGAAAGACTCGAAAAGGCTGCCGGTGCACCAGCGCCAGCACCAAAGGAGACCACCCACGGTGCCCAGGGAAAGCCACTTGGGCATCAGTTCACCGAAACCACCCTCAGCGTACACCGGCCACTGATTGACCGTCCGAAAAACGACAAGAAGCGGGCGGTCCAGCAAGAGGGTGGCCAGCCCAAGAAGCCCAACACGGGCTCTAATCAGGGCAACTAATGTATATTATGTGGATGTTAATCTAGATTCAATTCTTGTCAGATGTAGACTTGTGCACTGGGTATATTCACATGGCCCGACGTCCACCAGCTAAGTAATCGTTAGTCTATTGGAGTGCTACGCTAGGTCTTAGGGCGTTGTCATTATTTGGGGCATATAAATAAGCAAAACTAGCACTGTTCCTTCTGTTTCTTCACATCCTCGATGTTCTCCACCTCCGGCTTCATCACAAAAAGCTCCTCGGGATGTTGTACAACTCTGTTAACCTCAGAATGGTCGGGACACATCTCGGCACCCTTTCTTCCCACCATGTACCAAGGAAGCTGGAAGATCTCTTCCATAGATTCCAAGGAACGACCAGCAACCTCGGGAACAAAGAACCAGGCCCAGAATAACGAGATAACCATCACTCCCACAAAGAAGTAGAACGCACCGAAGTTATTCATGGCAAGCAACATCTTAGGAACCGCCTTGGAGTTACCAAACTGGTTGGCAAAGTGGAGCACCATAATTAACGACTGGCCGATGGAACGGCATCTCAAGGGGAAGAGCTCGGAACCTAAGAGGTATTGGACCGAGTTGAAACCCATGGTCCACCCAGTTCCAGAAAGGAACAATGCACCAATGGCAGCACGAGAAGCGTGATCTTGAGAGGCAGTAAGCTCGGTATCAGCGTCAGCCGCTTGGGGCACAATGGTCAAGAACAACGCAAAGAACAAGATGGATACGAGCTGAATGGAGATACCGATGTAGAGGGCTCTTCTTCTGCCCAAGAAGTCAATGATGAAGAAAGCCGAGAAGTAGGCTGATACAAACTTGCATACTCCGAACAAAGCTGTCATCTTGAGTCTCTCGTAGCCCTCAATACCAGCGAATCCAAAAAGACGAGGAGCATAGATGGTGATGGCATTGGCACCAGACCACTGACCGAGTACCTGGGAGGCACACAAAAGTAAAGTCCGGTAGAGAATGGACTTGACCAAGAAGAGCGACTTGAAGTTTTCCCAGAATCCGAAGGTAGCATTGAGTTCCTTCTCAAGAAGAACCTGTTCATTGATGTCAGCCAACTCTCCAATGACGTAGGGATGGTCTTCTGGTAAGTGACGCAACTTAGAAAGGTTGTGGGATGCCAACTGGGGCTTGTCGACCTTCAAGAGCCAACGGGGAGACTCCACGCAGAAAAGCAACGACATAAGACCAATTATTCCGGCCAAGGTGATCTTCTGGGCCGTGGGGATAACCCACTGCATCCTGCTGGTTGGATCAATGTGAAGAGCGGTTCCGTAGTTGGCAAAGTAGGCGGTCATGATTCCCAAGTAGACGGCACCTGCGAAGATACATCCACAGCGACCTCTGATTTGCTTGGGGGCAACCTCAGACATGTAAGTGGGGCCGATGGTGGTAGTCTGGCCGATGGCAAATCCCTCAAGCAATCTTCCGGCGTACAACTGGCCCACCTTTGAAGAGGTGATCTGGATAATAGCAGCAATCACCCACAAGAAGCAGACTCCCTGGAGGGTTCTGATTCTACCAAACCTATCCACGGTCCACATGGCCACCATGGAGCCTCCCACGGAGCCCAACTGGACCATGGAGGCGATGTTGGACTCAAGTTGGGCCACCTCATGCTCACTCTTGTTGGGGTCGGAGAGACCAAACTGGTTCAAGAAAGAAGTCTGCGCCAAAGCACCAGACACACATCCTTCGTCGTATCCTCTGGCGGAACCCAAGATACCAAACACCATGACGGAGAGGTAGAGGGTCCAGTTATAGATTTCTGGAGGCGAGTTGTCTTTCTCGATAGCCCATCTAAACTTAGCCTTCTTCTTGGTGGGGGCGACCACGTCAGACGAGGAGGCCTTCGAGTCAATATCTTCCACATACTCTTTCTTTTCACTCATATTGGATACAGAGCAACCTCAACCAAGTACGAAAACACCATCCTTTAAATAGACCCTCCAGAACCTCGCAAATGGTGCCAAAAGCAGCAGCAGCATACCAAGAAAATCATCCATCCGTTCTTTCTGCACCAATACCACCATCCAGCCACTAACTAGGACCATTAACTAGCGTGCCCAGCTTTGAGGTTGGCCACCAAGAAAAATGGTGAATCCCGAGACCTGGGGTACCAAGAAATTTGGACCTAATCCCCCAGTATGGCAGGAAATTAGACCATGGTGAATAGGTGCGGCCGAAGCAAGAGGATAAAAAATAACGGTACCCCACCATTCGGAGTTGTCTGCGGGGGATCTCCCCTCGTTCCCGAACAAGACAAAATATTATTAATATTATTTTCGCTAGATTCTCCGGGCAGTTAGTCCGGGACCAGATGGTGGGGGTGGGGGCAGTGATATGACAGAGGCACCACCTGGCCATAGTGTAGAGGAGACCAAGGAGAAGGGTGAAAAAAGCGCCATGGAGGTGGCAGTTCGGGGATCGGAGTTGATCTCATCTGGTTACGGACACCGGGGCATGACATCCCAACAATCGGAACTCGGAACCTGGTGCAGATGGTCTTTGTTGAGGTCTTCATTGGCTGTACCCCGGAGGGCTAAGAAAAGTGGTGATAATGTTCGCATTATTGGAATACGAAGCAAAATAAAATTATTTCATCGGTGCATACTCGGAAGTCGCCGTGATGGCCGCTCCCCACAGTCGCGCCCGGGGGGTCAGATAAACCATGCTGTGGAAGTGATGGGGAGTCGTGAGGTGTCATGAGAGGTCCTGGGGGGTCCGGGGATGGTAGGTAGCCAGCGGAGGGGGTGGATGGGGGGAGATCGGAAGCACATTACAGATTGCTTGGCGTCAATATTGGTAATGATCTATCGGTGCGTAGCGGATGCCGTGCTCTTGTTGTCTCCACTGGGGAATGGGATTCAAAGCAATTTTGCGTCCCCTCAGGGGGCGGAAGAAGCCGGGGAGGGGACGGGAGGCGGCAGTCAAGCGGGAGGCGGAGAAGGTGTGGAGACACAATGTGGAGATACAATGTGGAGATGGAGCGGGCGACCAGGGCAGGGCGACGAAGGCGAGAAGGGCAAGGAGGGTCGCGAAAAAGAAACGGGGGGCCGCAAAAAGAAGAGACGGGGGGTCGCAAAAAGAAGAGACGGGGGGTCGCAAAAAGAATACATCAAGGGGCCCAGACAGGGAAGACGGGGCGAGGTGGCGAGGAAAGAGAAGGGATGTTTGGCGAGACAGAGAGACAGGCAGAAAGACAGATACGGACAGCGATACCTACCTTGACAACGGTCAAAGTAAAACAGGGAGTTTGGCATTTTCCGAAGGTGTTGCAAATGCCACTTGAATATTGTTTACGTATAATGAATAATGGGTTTTTTACAACCGGGGTCGTAGACGCTAGTTTATTTTGCATCGCGGTTTTGGATCCTTCCATTTCCATCTATGTTCTCTTTAGCCAAAAAGAGCGTGGACCAATTCGAGGGTCACGGCGAGGAGGCAAAGACAGATTCCTATATCAAGAGCACCTTGAAGTTCAACAACAGCGGTCATGCGTTGCGAGTTCTCAGTGTGGTTCCTCATTCGTTGGCTCACCAGTAAGGATTTAAATCGTGGTTTGATTACATCGTAGGAATCGACGGCTACATACTTCCTATGACGTTCCCATGGTTATCTCAGCTGAACTTAAAAACTCATGATGATGGTTCTATAAACTATGGCGAAGATTACACCCAGGAGCACGCGTGTATGATCAAGTACGATGAGATTGTGAAGAATCTTGGTATTTTTGCAGGTACCGTGCTTAATCCGGCAGCAGTATTCCACGTTTGGAGTGCTCAAGGTGGAATCATCAGACAAGTAATGGTTCCTCTCAATACATCCAAGTCCACCGACCTGGGCGAGAATCAACCTGGAGCAGAAAAGCTCTTCACCAACAAGTTCGAACAAATTGGCCTTACGCTTCAGTCCCAACACTTGAACACCTCCACGTACGTATGGAGACTACTTGCCACCCACCAGGGATCCCCTGCATTCCTTACTCAGTTGGCGCCCTATTCAGACTGTATCATTGGATGTGTTTCTGCGTTCCCTGATGATATTAAAGGTAAGGGACTTCTTTCACGGGGCGGTGAATCTCTTTTGTCAAGAACCGTTTGCTCATACTACAACTACCATTATTCCTGGACCCCAGAAGACAATGTTCCCATTGCATTATACATTTACAATAACGACTACGACGTGTTGCGGCCGGTGACCGTGAACTTGTCACGGCTGTGGGGCTCAGGCCAGAACAGATGTATTCTTGGGTGTGACGTAGGATATGGCCTTCTCCACCGTATTCCTGAGGTGGTTGGTAAGTTTGACTCATGCGATATTCTCGATGATGTTTCTATTCGTGATCCTGATGAGCTTACTTCTTATCACGGGTTCAATTCAGACGAGGATTATTGGCAACATCTCAATGAAGAAGAAGCTGGATATTTGGGAACGTTTCGCGATTACAAGGTAACTATTGTTCCAGACCCTGAAAGACTGAGAGAGGTAATGAGAGAAAGAGAGTTAGAGAGAGAAAGAAAGGTAATACGAGAGTTAGAGAGTTAGAGAGAGAAAGAAAGGTAATACGAGAGTTAGAGAGTTAGAGAGAGAAAGAGAGTTAGAGAGAGAAAGAAAGGTAATACGAGAGTTAGAGAGTTAGAGAGAGAAAGAGAGTTAGAGAGAGAAAGAGAGTTAGAGAGAGAAAGAGAGTTAGAGAGAGAGAGAGAGAGAGAAAGAGAGTTAGAGAGAGAGTTAGAAAGAGAAAGAAAGACAGAGAGAGACACGTCTCCGCCAGACACGGCTGCGAAACGGCACTGATTCCTGGGCGATGCCATGTCCTGCCGCCAGTCGTGTCTCAGGTTCCGCCTCTTTCCGTCCCGCTCCTGCCGCTGTCTCCTATCTCGCCACTTCTCCCCTTCCTCTTTCTTTCCCAGCCACCTCTCGTCGCCTCTTCTTTCCTCGCCTCTTCTTTCCTCATCTTCCCTTCTTCGTCCCCCTCCCTCTACCCCCTTTTTCGCTCATTTTCGCCCACGCTCAGCCGCCTCGCTCAGCCGTGCGCATTTACATGTCCGGTTCTTATCCGCGACGGACCCTACTCCTCCGTGCCCATATCGTCCCGTTGCCGCCGTCGTGCCCATATTTCGCTCCCCCTTCCCCCACGTTCTCCAGGTCCCTGCCCACATACGCCCCCCACAGACGCTGTCATCTGCGCTGGCTTTCTTTTTTTGCATCTCTTTCCTATTTTGCATCTCTTTGGGGGACCTCGTGATCTCGTGATGGCTGCGCATCAGGTGAGCACTGCTGCATTTCAGGCGTTAAGCACTGACGGGTAGACAGTGACTCACGTTATGTGCCATTGGCCTTTGCTGCATTTATATGGGTGATTCCCCCGTGGATTATTTCCAATTGTATCCAAGATGAATCTTTCCTTCGATAGAGCAAAGACCGTCCACCACATGCCCATGACCTTTATGTTGGACGAGTTCCCTCGGGGCTCCTCCAGCCAGGCGTCCACCCGAAGGAGACTGGTCTCCCTCCGCCAGGAGCAAGACACGCCCAGCTGGCAGTCCAAGGAGCAACTCCAGGAAGAAAACGTGGTTGTGCTCGAGACTCGCCACGACATCCCCCACTCCATTTTCTCGTCCAGGGAAAAGTACGTGGTTGTGTTTCTTGGAGGCATCTCGGGGCTCTGGCTGAGCATCTCGTCGCCCATCTACCTTCCTGTTCTTCCCACGCTCGAGCGCTACTTTGGCGTGTCGGAAGAAAAGCTCCACATCACCGTGGTGGTGTACTCCATCTTCCAGGGCTTGGCGCCCATCATCTTCTCCAACATGGCCGACATGTTCGGCCGCAGACCCATCATCCTCACGTGCTTGGTGATATACATCTTGGCCAACGTGGGCTTGGCCCTCAACAACTCGTTCTCGGGCCTCGTGCTCCTCAGATGCCTCCAGGCGTTCGGCATCAGCTCCACACTCTCGGTGGCCAGTGGCGTGGCCAGCGACATCACCATCAAGGCGGAGAGGGCCTCGTTCATAGGCCTCTCCACCGGCCTCTCGCTCTTGGGCCAGGCATTCGGTGCTCTCATCGGGGGCATGATCTCGTCTGCGTTCACCTGGCGGGGCATCTTCTGGTTTCTTGCCATAGCTGCGGGCTTGACGTTTGTCATTGACTGGATCTTCCTCCCGGAGACTGCTCGCAATCTCGTGGGAAACGGCCTGTCACTTCCCCTCAGCGCCCAATGGCTCACGGTGGCGCCGGTGTTAAAGATTCCGTATTTCTCTAACCGCCGCCTCCCGCCCTCGGTGCCCAACTCCACCATTGCCTACCCCAAGCCCTTCAACATGCTTCTTCCCTTCCACATCCTCTCCAACGCGCCGGTGTACCTCACGTTGATCCCAGCGTCCATCTCGTATGCGCTTTGGCTCATGATGCTCACGACGCTATCCACGTCTCTATCCGAGAAGTATGGCTACTCCGTGTCGCAGATTGCATTGGCGTATATCCCATCGGGTATTGGTGGCTTGGCTGGTTCCATCACCATTGGAGAGCTCTTGGATTGGTCCTACAAGAGAACTTACGCCAAGTATCAGGACCAGGTGAAGATCTTCAAAGACAACTCACAGTACAAAATCAACAACAACATCCCCAAGTTCAATATCTTCAAGGCCAGACTCATGCTTGCGTCGTTGCCCACTGCGCTTTCCATTGTGGGGTCGCTCCTCTTTGGCTGGGTGCTCCAGTACGAGGGTCTGGTTGTGCTTGTGTTGGCGGCCTCGTGCATCATCTCGTTTGGCGCCATGAACTACTTGACCATTTCCACCACCGTTCTCATTGATTTGTTCCCGTCGCAGCTGTCGGGGCTGTCGTCATGTGTGAATCTCACCCGATGCTGGGCGGCGGCGCTCTTCATTGCCACGTTGAGCCGCATGGTGGACTCCATGACGGTGGCGGGGTGCTACTCGTTCATGGGCGCCCTCTGTTGCGCCAGCTCGCTCTGCTTGGTGTACTTGCTCCAGCAGAGTGAGCGGTGGATTTAAAGGGTACGGGATAACACGATGGAGACGAGAATACGATGGAGACCAGAGAGCGATAGAGAAGATCGACACGATAGATGCCATGATAAATAGACACGATAGAGACGATCAACACAATAGATGCCTAATGGAAAGACACGGTAGGTACGATAGATAGACACAAAGCACTTGGCATGAATTCATAGTATATAATGCTCCTGTGAAGCAACATGGAAGGAGCAGATCTGGTTCCACATAGGCACGGTGTGGTTAGGCCCAGTGTGGGTAAGCCCAGTGTGCATATCCCCATGTGAACATGTGGTAGCCCTCTGGGGCCCTCCATATCCCCAGTGCACATGTGGTAGCCCTCTGGGGCCCTCCATATCCCCAGTGCAACGCTCACAGAATCACATAGAGCCCACTGAATTTCTCTGGGTGCAGCGCTCACAGAATCACATAGAGCTGCCACCCCTCCACGTCGCTGGTGCCCGCCTCCACGGTAATCTTTCCCTGAGGAACCACCACGATGCTTCCATCAACGCAGAAGCGCCGCCGCAGCCCGTCCGACTCGTCCACCGTAATCTCCACCGCAGACGTCAACTCCTCGTACAGCACCAATGGGTTTTGCACGTGCTTTCCTCCGTCATACACCTGTGTCATAATGTCCATGATGTACGAGTCCGACAGCTGCGTGGCAAAGCTCACCACATAGAGGTTGTTGTCAAAGATGTTTCCCTGGGGCGAGATTTCAAACGTAGGCTCAAACCGCCTGGACGATGTGATCACCAAGTACGCAAACGGCCCATCAATCGCCACATCCGCCGACTTGACCGACCCCCGGTACCGCTGCTCCTTGGCCAAGTTGGCCATGGCCGCCATCTTGAAGCGGTCCAACCCGTGCTTTCGAAGCTCGGGTGTATCGCTGTCGGCCACAAGAGCAGCGTGAAAGGCCCACGAGAGCACAACCACAAATCGGAGCGGTTTCGAGATGTGTGCCACCACCTTTTCCTGCGCCGTCAACACCGTTCCTTCGGGAAATGTGGTCTTGTATGTGTACAATGGGCGAATGTCTTTCTCGCCGTACGTGAACAACCTGGCAACTGCGTGGACGTCCGACTGGAGCCCAATGGAGAGCGCCAAGCTGTTTCCCGTACCGGACGGGATCACGAAAAGCTCAAGCCGGTGGCCTGCACCCTGCGTGAGCGAATTGATAAGCTCGTTGGCAGAAGTGTCGCCACTGATCAAAATCACAGTGGTGCTTTCACTCAACGCCAGTCCAAATTCCGAGATTGTCAGCGCCAGCTTGGTCACAAGGTACTCGTGCTCCACCCCCAAGAGTGCTAGGAGTGGCTGGATCATGTCTTTGTAGGCACACTTGGAATCTCTGCCGGTCCCTGACGTCACGGAGTCAACGACAACCACCTTTGATTTATTCAACTGTAGCAGCGCTGGGTCCACCTGTGGAACGTCTTGAGGTTCTTCGGCCTCCACAATTTCGATCTGGGCCCCATTGGGCCCGTCCACGCTTCGAACAGCCCGCTTCAACGACGGGACGTAGAAAAGAGTGGTCATGATAGTGGAGTTTGGTATGCGCGCCACACCTCCACCTTTATGGCGAAGAACCTACTCGTACATTGGCTATTTTTTGGGGCTATACCTACTTATACATCAGTAACGGCCACGGCCCCGGTACCCTCCACGGCCGTATCCCTGACTGCCGCCGCCGTAGCCGCCGCGACCCCCTCGGTAGCCGCCGCGGCCACCGTTTCCACCGCCACCGTAGCTGTTGCCTCCACCGCCGTAGTTGTTGCCTCCGCCGCCGTAGCTGTTACCGCCGCCGTTGTAGTCGTTACCACCGCCGTAGTTGTTGTAGCCCCCACGGCTACGGCCGCCGTAGCCTCCGCGGTTGGCCTGTGGCTGCGACGCCTGGCCCTGGGTCTCGAAGAACAGACGGTACCCGCCCGGCCTCATGGAGTAGCACATGTACGGCTCTGTGCCCATGGGGCCCTTGTTGATGTAGTCCCTGTTGTCGTTGGGGGACCGGAACCGGTTGCCGTTGTATGAGCGGCCGTACATGATGGTGTTCTTGTCGTCCGGGGTCAATTGTCTGACGTGGGGAATGAAACCGTTGAGTAGCATGGACTTTCCGAGGCGCTTCTCGGGCATGGCATACACCACCTGGCAGAAGTCCTGGTTATTGAGGTCGGGATACGTGCCGCCTTCCTTGAGAGGAAGTCTGGTGATGGCGTCAGGGTCGAAGCCGTCCTTCTTCCACGCGGTGCCCGCCAATCCGCTCTTGCCACATCTGAACACCACCTGCGGCTTGTCCTCACGGTAGAGGCCGTCCACGAACTTGGAGAAGTTCTTGTTTTCACGCGAGATGAAGAGCTCCTCCTTCCTGAGGGTGTTCCGCGCCGCCTCCTCGTCCGTCAAGAGGTGGTACTTTGCATGGACCGCATCCAAAAGACGCTTCTCGTCGATGAAAGGAAGAAGGGCAATTCCCTGCCAGCTCATCTTGGCTCCGTTCATGTCGATTTCGAAGTCCTCGGGGTAGAAGTCAATGATGTCACTGTCCTCGCTCTTCATCAATTCTTGGAACACGATGGGCAAGTGCTGACCCGACGCAGCAGGAAGCACCGACATCAACTGTTCAAATGGCCGGAAGGGCTCTCCTTGGTTGAACTGGATTCCCTCTTCTCCCACAATGTCCTTGACGTTGACAAAGTCAGCGGCAAAGGGGGCGTAGTGGTAGGGGAAGTACCAGTTCCATGAGGGACATCCCTGGAAGTAGTATTTAAGCACCCACGAGATACCTTCGAGATAGCACTTCACCACCTCCTTTCGCATCTCGTTGACCTCCTCGTCGGTGGTGAGATGAAACTTGGAGCGGTAATACCGGTCGCGGTAGCCAGCCTCCCACTTTCGAACGACGTCGCCATCGGGCTCGGGTGCCTCGAGCTTACGCTTGCTGTCGTTGGGCACGAGCTTGCGCTTGTTATCGGCGGACTCGGGCTCAGTGGTCTCGCTGGACGTCTCGTCTGGCGTCTCGATGCCCTGCTTGGAGTCCAAAAGCTTCTTGAGCGATGCGGCAGCCTCGGCGTTGGAAAGACCCGCCTGGGTGATGGTGGCCCGGTTGGCTACGATGTCTTTGTTGGAGAGCTGGGCGTATGCCTCCACCTGCTCACCGCTGGTGGTCATGAGCGGCATGTTCGCGTCCGCCTGGAGGGGCGCCTTGTCCTTTCCCTTGGAAACAGTGCTGAGGTACTGGGCCTTAAGACTCTTCTCCTCGTCGTAAGCGACTCGTCGGCGTTTGTCGCCCTCTTCCCGGCGCCGCTCGAACTCGTACTTGCGGCGGAAGATGTCGTCTTCCTTCTGGGCAAGGAACGAGAGAATCTTCTCCACACTCTCGATGTTCAAGTCACCGTCGCAGGTCACGTAGCCTCGCAAGTGGGGGAGTGCCCGCTTCCAGCACCCCACAAGCACGTCGATACCGTTGTCACGAACGTCTAAACTGGGAAGATGGGGAAGGAAATCATTACCCACAAAAAAACACATGAACACCCAGTCGTCGATGGCCCGCTCAAGGTCAAACGGAAACGAAAGGTGCGGGTTGTACAACTCCACCTCGAGGTACTCTCTGAGGATACTGGTGTGGAGCCACAAGAACGGCTTTTTGGCGTCCTGGGCTCGGAGGAGCTCTTTCTGGTCCTCGGTCATGGAGATCTGGTCTGACACCCGGAGCTGTCTGGACTGGTTGGCGAACACGTCCTCACGAAGCACCCGGAAATGGGGCTCGTGGGTGGCCAACCCAAGGAAAATCAAATCTGCATCAAGCCCGTAGATACAGTGCTTGGTGTTAGGGTCGTACTCGGGGTCCAGACGCTGCGACCGAATGAAATTCATCAACTTGTGCTCTCCTTCTCCGGGGACGGTTCCGTCACTGATGATCACCTGAACGTTGGCCCACCCCGGGTCCGACGAGAGCTTGTAGGCGACCCAGTATCTGAGCGCCAACGCCAACCCGTCCATAAAAGGAGTACCTGGCGTGATGGCGTTACTGTCCCACGACCGTTTGCCCTTGATAGCCTCATCAATCGTCTCACCACGAAGCTCACGCTCCCTGATCTGGCGCTGCTTCTCCTCGTGGGCTAGCTTGGCTTCCTGGGCCGACCGGAATCGACGTGCCCGCTGCTGGTTCATCTTGGCACGAGGGGCCACTCCATCGACGGCAATCATGAGAACCTTGCGTGGTCTTGCCATCATGAGGACACGGTCTGTGTACGTGAAGATGTCCAAGAACATCTCGTCCTCTGTTTCAGGGGCGGGTTTGTGTTCGGGATGAGAGCACGGGTGGACAATACCGTTCATGTCTAGATAGAGGTTGTCGACTTCACCGTTGGGGTTGGCGTCGCTGTACTTAGCCTGGCCAAATTGGGGATCCACATCGTCCTCAATCACGGGGGAGATGATCTTGGGGTACTTCTTGGAGAGCCATCTGAATAAAGCTGGGACACCCATGGTGGAGATGAGTTTTCAGGCTCGCGCTTTTTTTTGGCAGGCTGCGCTCGGTCCGCTTTTTTTTTTGGCAGGTTGCACACGGTCAGTTTTTATTTGGCTCGCTGCGCTCCGTCCGTTTTTTTTTTTTGGACCGCTACTCTGGGCCCGCTACTGGCCCCGTCTCTACGGCTTTGCTCGTCGTTCATCACATCAATTAAATACACAGAAAAAGCTATACCTTTTCCTCCTTCTCCTCCTTGTCCTTTGCCGATGCATTCTCCTGCCATTCAGAAGTAGGCTTTTCCATGTCAACCATAATGTTACCTCCATTGGCATTGCCGTGGTGGTCCTTGTCGTAGTGGATCTTTGTGATTTGAGAGTAGTCAGGACACAATTCAGGTCCTCTTCTACCAATGAGATACCAGGGAAGGTTGAAGATGTCTTCCATGGATTCCAATGAACGTCCAGCAACTTCTGGAACAAAGAACCAGGCCCAGAACAACCCAATGATCATAATTCCCACGAAAAAGTAAAAGGCTCCATAGTTGTTCATGGCAATCAACATCTTAGGAACTGCCTTAGAATTACCATATTGGTTGGCAAAGTGAAGCACCATAACCATGGATTGAGCAAAAGAACGGATGTTCAATGGGAAAATCTCCGATCCCAAAAGGTATTGAATGGCATTGAAACCCATGGTCCATCCGGTACCAGAAATGAATAATGCAGCCAATGAAGCTTGGGAAGCTTTGCTTTGAGAAGCAGATAACACTGCTCCCTCCTCTGCAGCTTGGGGTACAATGGTAAGGAAAATAGCAAAGAAGAGAATTGAAACCATTTGAACGCAGATACCAATGTAAAGAGATCTCTTTCTTCCCAAGAAATCAATGAGGAAGAAAGCGGAAAGATAAGCGGAAACGAACTTCACCACTCCCAAAACGGCGGTCATCTTTAATTTATCCAACCCATCGATACCGGCTAGCTCTAATAATTCTGGAGCATAAATGGTGATGGCGTTAGCACCAGACCATTGTCCAAGAATTTGCGCCATGCATCCAACCATGAAGAAACGATAAGCAACGGATTTCACCAAAAACAATTCCTTCAACTTTGAGAGAAGAGATGTACCAGCCACCGCTTCCTTTTCAAGCATTATACCTTCATTGATATCACTAATTTCTCCCAAGACGTAAGGATGGTCTTCAGGCAAATTTCTAATTTTGGCCAATTTCTTAATTGCCAAGTCTGGCTTGTTAACCTTTAAGAGCCAACGAGGAGACTCAACACAAAAGAAAGACATGATAAAAATCAATCCAGAAAGCACAAGCTTAATGGAGGTGGGAGCAATCCATTGCTTATTGTCGGTGTTTGCAACATGAAGAGCAGTGCCGTAATTGGCAAAGTAACCCATCATAATACCGAAATAGACAGCACCTGCAAAAATACAGTTACAGAGACCTCTGATGGCCCTGGGGGCAACTTCTGACATATAAGCAGGACCAATAGTTGTGGTTTGACCAACAGCCAAACCTTCAATCAATCTACCGGCGTATAACTGTCCCACGCTCTTGGCAGAAACTTGAATGGCAGCACCCACCATCCAAATAACACAAGCTTGTTGCAAAGCTCTAATTCTTCCTAATCCATCAACGGTCCACATGGCAATGAGACATCCACCAATAGATCCTAATTGCACCATGGCAGCAATGTTAGACTTCAAATCGGCGATTTCATCCTCTGACTTGTTGGGGTCAGAAAGACCAAATTGATTCTGGAAAGACACTTGGGCCTTAGATCCGGAAATGTTACCTTCATCGTAACCTCTGGCAGAACCCAAAATTCCGAACACCAACACCGAGAAATAAAGCGTCATATTATAGATTTCCGGAGGGGAGTGGTCATCAGTGACTCTCCATCTGAATGGTTTCTTGGCGACTTCGCTGGTAGGAGAGTCTTTGACAGCTCCCGAGTTGTTAGATTCGATAGACTTTATTTCGTCCTTGTTATTTTCCTTGGCCGACATTGTTGGAAAGCTCTGACAAGAAAAAAAAACTCCAGAAATAATAGATTGATGGAGTGTCAATAAGAAAAATCAAGAAAAAAATGAAAGATGTTCTTGGAAACAAGAGAAAAAAGAAGAGGACAAGAAAACGGTGAAGATGGGGGGTATTTAAATGAAGGAGATCTCCAATTTAAAAGACCGGATGTCCCCAAAAGAAACCTACAGGGGATCTCGAAACAAGTCCGAAAAATCGTACATCAACTCCACAATGCATTCTGCACATGAAATGAAAGCGCTACGACGCCTCCCCCCCCCCCCCCCCCC